>PPHD01023992.1:0-12278 GCA_002909625.1 Bambusicola thoracicus
AAAGAAAAGAAAAGAAAAGAAAAGAAAAAAGGAGTGCTTGATTTACAGGAGAAGTCCCGTATGAAAACTTTGAGTGTAGTTTCTGAGGAGTTGGGTGTGATGGGGAATCTCAGGGTGGGATGGCACAGGTGGTGCTGCCATCGAGGGCAGCTCGTTAAGCAATGGCACATGGCACACCTGTGGGGAGCTCTCAGCCCGGCTCCATTAACTTGATTAAGGCAGGAAGCATCCCTTCCATACCCAAAGCAAACCAAAAACACCCATGCAAATGATTCACTGTATTTGAGAGATCTGGCACCTACCGTGGTGTACTCTGAAGGTTGTTTAAAGAAGAAAAGGGTGTTGTAACATTCACCCAGCTACAAGGCGTGAAATGCAGTTCAGGCATGTTTATCTCTGTAACAATCCCTGCTAACTGGTCTGAGATCACAACCAGCCCACAGGATGCAGCTATTTGCAGACAGCCCTACTCCAGACACGGGGAGGTGGAAGCTCAGGGCGCAGACCTAGCATGGGACACAGCCACGTTTCCATTCTGTTATTCCTCTGTGGTTTTATGGGATGGTAAATCTATTGACTATAAATTTTTACAGCCAGTAAAAATGTTTACATACCTCTATATGCAGTTTACATTAGAGATGAGGTCAGTTTCTTAAAGGAACATTACCCCCAGAGGTCTGCTTGTCATTCACTACACCGTGAGCACTCATCCACCCATCCCTCCACTGCAACACTCGTGCACAAAGTGCAAGCTGTTCTCACTCACCTCTGCCATTTGCTTCTTTTGCTCTTATTAGCATGGTGGCCCATAAGTCAGCTCTACACTACTCTCTTCATAAAGATTTCCTTGGAGAATTCTGGTTTTCCTCACTGACTGGTCTTTACACCATGATTTAGGTGACCGCTGATGTGACAGCGGTTAAAGCATCGGCTCTCATGTTGGAAGATACACGAGCTCAGGTTTTGGCACAGCACTGTGCTGCCACAACTCCCATCCGAGGTGCAGAATGACTGGGGGATCTGTGTCTGAATTAATGCTGAATCTGTATTTTGAATGCAAGATATAAGCACTGAAGGCCTTGGGGCAACTTTTAATGAGGCTGGCCATATGCTCATCCGGTAGTGGGGGAATAAAATTGGATGCATACATGGTGCACACTGTGGGGCAAGTCACTACTGAAAGAAGGGAATGATCCAGAAATGGCTGAGAAGTGTTAGCGTGGAATGCCCACCTCAGGTACACTCAGCACGTCCTCCAGCACCAGCAGAGGCAGATTGCTGCTTGAGGATTTCTCAGCATAGTTTTTGCAATGAGATAAGTTTTACCATTTCATGCACCCATGTTCATCTCAAGAAAGCACTCACATTCCTCTGTTCAGTTTCGGTATGTCTCTGCTCCTCACAGCTGTACATTAACACAGGACTGCAGCTGAGTTTGCATCATTTCCTATTTCTCTGTGCTGTGCCTACTTATGCTGTGAATATTCATCCTTACCTCCCCTCCTTCTTGACAGTTTTGCTGATGAGGATGGAGCTCCATCTTACAAAGGGGATGGATTTGGGCTAATTGATTTTGAGCTAAGCTTGACTTTCTTTCTTTGCCAGGATATTTATCTTTCTTCCTAGCTTTCCAGAGCCATCACACCGTAGCTCAGTGTCCTGTCCCCTTCTGCCCCGGACCCTACATATTCTGTGCTGAAGCCTGAACACTGCTTCCACTGGGAGCCCATGCTGATGTCAAACAGCAGAATAGAAGTGGGGCTCAAGCGTGACCACCATGCAAATCTTCATGCTAAGTGATCGTTTTTAAAGGGCAATTAAGTGATGGCAAAAGATGCCTGTCACTGCCAAGTGCCCCAGTTTCACGTGCTTTGTGCACATGTGCAGCTCCATTTCACCTTCTGCAGGGCAGTTCTTGTCTGGAAAATAACTTCAGCAGAAAATACTTCAGAATTTGTTTCACCAAATCGATCATTAACTGAGACAGGAAGATGCTGTTCAGGATTAAATACATATATGAGTAGCAATAAGATGACATGATTTACTTTCATCGATTACAGCTTCTGAGACTTCATACATTAGGATTTCAGCGGATTTAATGGCTGTACAAGCACTTTCAGGCTTACAGTCTAGATAAGGAAATTACTGAACTTTCCTACACACAACTTATTTGGGCAAAAAGACTTTGTACTTACAAATACTACCAAACTCCTATACAAAGGCTGAGATAACCTTTTGCCTTCAGCAAGTTCTCTTTCTCTTCATGCACTCAACTCAAAAAGCACTTATCCCAGTAAAGACAACAGAACTGTTCAACTGCCTAAAGCTAGGAGTGCAGCCAAGTACCTTTGTGAATTAAGATCTCTGAAAGCATAGACATGTACTGAACAGTGCAAAAAAAGGGTTATGTGCATCTGGAAATAATGCCGTGTAACCTCTCCTTTGTGGTCAAACTATTGGATTCGTAGACCTCAGGGAAAATTATTCCTATAGAAAGAAGTATGTATCTATTAGGGAAAATCAAGAAATACCTCTTAGTTACTGGAGATATTGTCTTTAGAAACACAGTAATTATAATTGTAAAGACTGAGAATTCAGAGATGGGTGGTGATTCCTTACGATCGCATGGCAGTGAAGAAGCAGTTGCAGCTCATCAACAAAAGCTAATAGTGCCAAAGTTAGTGATGATTACAACAATAACAACAACTTTCTCAGATGAATCTCCTGTTAACTTTCTCAAGTATAAGAAGCTCAGAGCGAACAACTTCTGTAGCCAGGACTTACAAATTCTTTTGGCAGGTACCCACACAATGCACACCTTAGCTTTATACGACCATCAAAAGAAGCAATTGCAGCCTGAATGAATTTCTCACGTGAATTCAGTGCCTGCAGCAGCTGTACCTGTGAAGCAGAGGGTCATAAAGCCATAGGCTGTAAGTTCTGCCCTGCTATTAGCATGAACTCCATTCAACCTCTGTAAATTTTCTGCCATAGACAAAACATCTCGAATCAGAGAAATAATTTGCAAAGGATGTTTTCTACTGTTTCCTTCAAGAACAGCTGAAAGAGGATCACATTCTTTCCAAAATAAGTCATTTTTATCAAAGAAAATGTTGCTATCTTTCCAAACTAGGGTGGAATAATTAAAAAATAAAGGCAGTTAGGTGCCTTCAGGGAGTCAGCCAGGAATCATCTCTACATCATCCACACAAGAAACAACACTTGCCTGCCTTTCTTCTGTCCCCACTGCTATGAAACGGCTTGCACTGAACCATCAGTGTTAGAGAAGAAACGTATCAGTTTATTTCAGCCCACTTCTCTGACAGCAACAGAGTCTTCCCTAAAATCCCCTTTGGTACACCGTGCCTCTGTTTAGGATCAGTAAAGATGTAAGCTGTACTCTGGACTGGAAGATTAGTTTGTTTTCCCAGCTAGATTTTTATGATATGATCTCTGTTCCTTTCCCTTTCCCTAGCACTGCCTTTGTGAAGAAGTTAATGGTAGCATCTGTGTGCCCAGGATACAAACAATTTCCACATTTCACACAGTCTGCTTGTTTTATTTTGCTGGTGCTTCCTGAAACACAGCCACGATTTCCCTCACCTTACTTTGGAGAGTTTCTTAACCGGAGGTCAAATAGACCCTATGAGCACTACAACAGCAAAAAATATTCTTTGCATCTCTTCTCCGTAACTTTTCCTCTTGCATGTCTTCACCCACACAGAGGTCACATCATTTTCACCTCAAATAAATTCATTAAGGAGGCACACAGAAAATTAGGCATACATGGTAATCAAAAGTCTGATATAAAGCAAGAGCAAACAAACTGAGTCGCTAAGATAGGTGACATCAGTGATGGAGTTACAGCAGTTCCAGCACAGCAGGGCCTCCAATGGTCATGGTAGACCATTAGTTCCCATTGGAATCCGGGACCTAAAGCACAGTTGGGGTGCGTGATCTTGGTGGTCTTTCCAACCTTAATGATTCTATGATTCTGTGATCTGTGACACAGATTCCCCTCAAAAAGAACACAACTTCCCCTCAAAACAGAATTCATTCCTTTTTAGCTTTTCCTCGTATCAGCTACTCTTTGGGACACACACGGAAGTGAAATGAGATGAAAAAGGGATGATTCAAAAAGCATTAAGTGATCAACCATGACAAAGTGCCACCTGCCCTAAATGCATTCTTCTTTCTGCCACTTGAAGGACAAGTCCCTCACTTTGGGAACACAAAGCCATGCATTTTTCCTGTTGAGGAAGCACGACCTCACTCTCTGTTTAATCAATGGCTTACATTGCTGCTTTGATTGAATGTGTTTGCTACATACTGAATGCCACCCATTTCACCTTCGATGCTGCTGATCTGAAGGGCATTCCTGTGGATTCTCAGTGCTTCCTGTGCTGCTGGTGAGCTGCTGCAACTGCTGTCAGTGATGGATGTTCCTCCCTTGGAGCAGGGGACAGCCTAGATGCCATCTCAAGGTCCTTTTCAGGGCCTGGAGGAGGTTTTGATGGATCTGTGGCAGACAGTATTTTAGCTAAACTTCATTTTTATTGCAGACAAGCAGCTAACTATGGAAAATCTTACAATAAGTGTCATTTTGTTTTGTTTTGTCGTGTTTCTCTTTATTATACTATCTTAGATATTTTATTTTGTGGAGTAACCTTAAATCCTGACTCAAAAATTGTCTACTTGTAATTGTATCTTCTCCCATTAAAATCACCATGAATATCCCAGTACATAAAATTCATCAGATGATTTAATAGCTTCCTGAGCAATGTTCCAAATGCTTATTAGGTCTAAACACTTCCTGAGAACCCACACCCATACTTATGTGCATTCTTAAAGATAAACACTGACATCCATGCACGAGTAAATGGCATAAACGTTTGTATGCATGTACCTAAATGCAAACCTGCTGAATTAGAGTCTGTCATAAAGACCCCCTCCACACAGATCTGAGATATGCCCNCCTAAATGCAAACCTGCTGAATTAGAGTCTGTCATAAAGACCCCCTCCACACAGATCTGAGATATGCCCATGCTGATGGATTCATGCAAATGAACACATACCATAAAATCATACCCTGCACTTTCTAGGTGAAAAGTTTTAAGTGCCACATCTATGGATGTCCCCATGTTTTGCAGTCAGTATTAAAACACTGCCAAGCCGCAGGAGGGGCACAGNTCTAAATGATGCTGATGGATTCATGCAAATGAACACATACCATAAAATCATACCCTGCACTTTCTAGGTGAAAAGTTTTAAGTGCCACATCTATGGATGTCCCCATGTTTTGCAGTCAGTATTAAAACACTGCCAAGCCGCAGGAGGGGCACAGATTCTATGGGAATAAGTACACATGTGCACCAAACAAATCACCCCCTGCGTGAGACTCATTCCTGAGCTGTGCATGTTTTGTGATTTGTTTTATTAATACTGCAGACTGTCACATGGCTTTAAATTTTTAGTCCAAATCTGCTTTTTAAGAATGTATATGAAAGCCTTAGGGCAAGCCTCTCTCATGGACGATCACATGCAAACTTTGCTTGAATCACCAAGAGCTATGCACATGTAACTTCAAAGGCAGATTTGGGACCTATAACTTTAATTCATCCACCAAATGAAGCTCCAGAATCCATTAAGGAAAAATAACTAGTAACCATCTGTCTTTATTCATCAGGCTGAAAGCAGTCAATCAACCCTAGTGGACATTTTTACTTTCTTCCATCTCTCTCAACAGCTTTGAGCACAGATGCAGCCTTTCCATAATTAAGCTGAGCACAGCATTTCCTAGACAGATTAATTCTGGAGAGCTTGTCAAAAATGTCAGATGGCATACAGGTCCTGCATCTTGCCCCCAGAAAATGTGTATACATATATAAGATTCTGGATACAATTATTGCAATTAACAGTGATCTATAGCCCACGTCATTAACCCACCTCAGTGACCACAGTGTTAGCAGAACCTGCTCTCCGTGATTCATTAGTTTGCTTTTTTCATTTGCTGTGACTCAGGACATCACCTCTGCAGTGAACAAATGTGTCTGGGAATGGAACTCTATGCAGGATGCACGCAGTGAGCAGAAGGCAGCTGCTCGCTGCTGAGCTGTGGCTGTACTGCTGAAGGGCAATAACCTCTGCAAAGTCACGGACTCTTTTTGGAACACGCACAACCTGAGGGTGTTCCCAGCTATGGGATTTATATTCTAACAAGCTGGAATATAATTAGATAGTTCACACCTAACAACTCTTCTAGATGTGTTTTTAGGGAAGTTTTCAGATGTATGAGATGGTTTCTATTAACTTCACAGCGATATGCACAGATATCGAAGGCAGCTTTATATCTCGATGACTATTAATAATGAGCTCATACATGTTTTCAATTTTCTTCTTTTTCTGAGTTATAACACTTTAAAGCAGAGAGTATCTCCAACTCTCAAGGATTTTATGTTACTTGTTAAATATTCTGGTTATTCAATTTAACATTACGATCCAATCTATAGACTGAAACCAGGATTTGCAAGTACCAGCCTATGAGCAATTCTTGCTTCCCTTAAACTGGGTTTTTATTGTATTTTTAAATAAAGCAAAAACTCGGGTCAGATCTACCTTGGTGCTGTTGAATTAGAATTCCAACATCACGTAGAAGTGTAAAAGTTCTTGCCCTTTCATCTGGTGACAAAGATCTGACGATCACCATTGCTTTTGATTGAACGATGTAGTCTGAAGAAAAGTTGCACAAAATAAGGAGAGACTGTTCCAGAGAATGACTCCAGAGAAGAGAAAGGCATTGTGCTTTCAAAGTGGTCATGAAAATGAGACCATGGGAAGTGCTGATAGAAATGAGTAGATATTGGCCAAACTTTGGGATCCAAATTGCACACATGGAATCTGCTTGTGTATTTAGGAACATAATTTTGCTTCCATGTGTTTCATTGCTTATGTGTCATCTATCAGTCTTTCATCCCCACAGATCTATTCCAACTGGCAAATGGAGAAGAGGCACCCAAATGTACACAGAGAAGTGGGCAAGTATTAGATAACCTTAATCCCACCTCTGGCAGGAATCTAAACATCACAAAAGTGAGGCTCTTTTTGGGTTTGAAGGCACAGTGTGTCACAATGTGAACCAACGTGCCAGCAGAAGAAGCTGCAAATCCCAGCTCTTCACCCAGGCTGCACCCATACTATCATATAAATGTATCTATAGATACAGTACACAACCTGTACTTACAGTGCACCACAATCATCTTCAGATAGAAACTGCAGAAAAAGCACCATCGAGATGCTAAGGCAGCTGACATCGTTTACAGGATGCTGTTTGACAGAACTGCTACAGGCTCAAGAGTACAGCTCATTTCCTGTAGCTGGACAGATCCGTCATCCAGCGACTTAAGACAAGTGTAGCTGTAATACAAGTCACAATTCAAAGACTGAGAGTGCAGCCACAGAACACAGCCAATAGAGGGAAAGAAAATGGCTGCCTCAGCCTTTCTTAGCGTGCTGTTGTAGTCTCCAGCGTGATGCACTAAGCAGGCTATAGCCACCTGTATATCTGTAGCACACTAAAGATATGTTCAGTTTAGCCTTGATTTTTTTTTTTCACTTAATATTCCTCTTTTTACTCCACTAAAGAGTAAAGTAAATTCAAAGTTTGTACTTCACAGCACCTCCATCCCAAGAGATGATGGGGTGCCATAACTTCAACTGTTGTAGCTGGAGGCAACCAGTGGGCAACCAGTTATAGAAATGTAACAACTCAAATAATTTAACAATTCTGGCTTTATGAATGTCAATTATGAAACACATAAACGATGGGCTGTTGCACTAAGATTATCTACCAAAGCTGGATTCAGTGGCAGCAGAGACCCCTCATTATAACATAATCTACAATGATTGCAGGCCTGCCTCAACAATTACAGAAGGCATTTTCTCCATAAGCAGATAACACGTGATGGAAGGCAGGATGATTCTGCCTGATAAGCTGTCATATGTGTTACTTCCATGGGATTAACCAGCTGACATGACAAAAACAGCATGGGAAATACAAAGGGTGAAGTCTGCTTGGCTTTTCTGTTAATGCAATGGGCACTCAATGGATTCTTGCTGGCCAGTCAAACCGCTTTCCCAGGATTTCCCAGAATATTTTTACAAGGCAATGTCAGTGATTGGCCTGGGGAACAATTTTTAATAGATAACACCTTCTCTTAGAAAGTGCTAAAATGACAACTGCTGAAACAGACATTGTTATGATAATAATGACTGAGAGCTGCTAGAGCTGAAAATGTAAACTGATTAACCAATTTTGTTCTATGTATGTCATTTTATTCAGCCAGTGGATGACTCCTTGGCAACACAATTTGTGTGTGTGTAACTTCCACAGTGCATAACAAACATGCAAAATTGTCATTATACAGGATTCAGTTACTAGAACATGTTGTTTCGTTCAGAAATGAACGCATTCAGTCATTCAGACATTCAGAAGAACATTTCAATTTATACAGCTTGTCCACAGGATGTTGGATGTTTGATCCTTATACATACATACCTGCAGCAAGCAATGAATTAAGCCATTGTATATTCTGGAATTAATCCAGGACAACTGTCAGAAATCGCACTATAACTGGCTGGATGCTTCTTAAAAGATAAAGAATAAATACTATAAATGCAAAGCTTGGTCAGAATTCTTTGCTGCAAAAATTGAACAAAAATTCATCTATCCGGGAATCCACGTTATTCAGATTTTGCTTCCCTCACAAATGTAGAAAAAATCAGAATTTGTTTTAACCAGATGCTGCACCGACACTTCTGTTAATTATGAAAATTCAGAGCAAGAATATCTTGTAGTTAATCACACTATTGCCACCCTTGCATACTCCCAGTGGAGTAGTTCCCACCTTGAACATATCCTTCCTGTTACTGTTCCAGGACACAACATGTCCAAATGAGACTTCTGCACAGAAGATAAATGCATTTGACAACTAGTTTGTCTTTGCAACTTTTGTAAATTTACCCCATCATAGAGATAAGGGATTCATCTTGCTTTGCTAAAGTATCTGTCTGCAACCTTCAGCACTTTGGGCTCTGAGTCCATTTCAAAGGAGAACTTAGTTTGGTGCCAGAACCACTTGGTTTGAAAGGGTTGAGAATAGAGTCATACATCAGGACACAATAAAATACTTACGAACTCATCATTAATCCCACAGAACACATAAACAACCTCACAAAAAAAAAAAAAAAGAAAAGTGTTACTCTAAATATGAAGGTGCCATTAAGTAATCGTAGAAAGGTTATCTCATTTAAACATGGTTGAAACAAGAAAGAGATTGCAACCCTTTTTGAAGCTGTTTTCCTTTCCTTTACTTACGTGTTCAAATTCTTACTTAATCTTTTCCCTGTAAAAATTAGGTCATTTTTGCAGTGCTTTCAAGGTAATTGCAGAACTAAAATGGGCAGCATCATTTTTAAGCCAGCGCCTGTTCTGCTGTTTTGCCAGACAAGTGGAAGGCCACTGCCTCGACCTTGAATACAGTCTCATGAAAATGAAAGAACCATGGAATCATTAAGATTGGAAAAGAGCACTAAGATCATCTCACCCAACCATCAACCCATCACCACCATGCCCACCAACCATGTCCCTAGTTGTGACATCTACCCTTTCCTCAAAAACCTCCAGAGACCTACCAGAAGTAGGTTTGAAGACAGATAACATCTCCTCAGCAAATACGTTTCCTTTTCTCTTTCGCTTCCACTGAGAATCCCACAGAAATGCTACGAGCTGAGGCTTGGGAGTTCTTGTTGACACCTCTCTTCTCACTCTCAGCTCCAGTACCTGCAGAAAATTAGCACAGTACAAGATATAGACTAAAGAACACATTTGCCTCTAGTTTGTTCTACATATGGTATAGCACATGATTATCTTGTGAAGCCAAAACAAAACATCCTTTAAATCTCTCTACATGATCAAAGTAGTGTCTCCAACCATCAGCTGGGTGTTCCGTGCCAGTGATTCACAGCACACTGATGTCATCTTGGTTTTGCTGGCTATGTGGGTAAGATTTCTGCAAACCTATGGATAGTGAAATTAAATTTTAATTTACTACAGCAGGGAAGCCGTATCAGTGTGGTAAATCAGGGCAGCTGGATGCACTTGAATCATGCTTGAAAACAAATCAGACAATTACTGAAACGTAAGTGTGTAATTCTGTTGCAAAGGAGTTGCCTATTTAACTTATGAGAAGTCTTGTTTTAAGTGACTGAATTAAGGACATTCAGAACTGCATTCCAGAACCTGTCCTCCTCGCTTTGAGAGTAAAAACATCTGTGAAAGTCTCCTCAAGAACATTTTGCTTGTCTTTTCATCAGATGTTTCTGAACGCACTCACTTTTAAAGCATACAATTGTTGAGGTATGAAGGGGCTCAGAGCTGTAGCCCTTAGAGTCTTGTGTGCTTACTCTGAATTACTGAAATCATTCAGGAAAGAAAAGCCACAGGATTGGCTACAATTTGGCTTTTTCACGACAACACTGAGTGACTTTTCCAGCTGTAGTCAAATCTGCCATTCTGAAACGAAGAATGACTGTTTCCTACTATTCCTTTGATGATAAAAAGACCATTCCTTACAACGAGGGATAAAACTGAGAGTGGTTTAAGAGCAGGAGTTTTATTTTAACAACAGTTTTCTTATATTCATAATATTTACACTAATTATGAGATAAGCTGACACAGTGACCAGGCAGAATGTAAGAAAAAGTGGAAGGCAAGCAAAGAGGTCTTAGTCCTGCATGGGTGAATCACAAAGTCCAGAGGATAAACCTACATCCTAAGGCTAACCCATTCAAATGCAAGGATTTATCAACACCGGATGGAGTGCAAGGTTGGAAACACAGTTCAGGAAGTGCAGATCTCTTTCAGCTACCAGAAGAAAGCAGCTAATGTGAAATTTCCATCCCTGGATATATACAATACCAGCACAGTCCTCAGTAACCTGCTCTATGTGACCCTGCTTTGCGTTTGGGGTTGGTATGGACAATCTCCAGCATTTCCATCCCTGCATCACCAGTATTCCTCATACCTGGAGACACTCAAAGTCAGGCTCTGAGCACCCTGACTGAACTGTAGATGTCCCTGTTCATAGCAGGGAGTTGGACTAGTTGGCCTTTAAAGGTCCCTTCCAACTCAAACATTTCTATAATTCTACGACTTCCTACCAGCCACAAATATTCTGCAGTTCTGCAATATTCCATTGGAACACAGTCTGTTTGCTCAGAGAACGGACATCGATTGGCATGACAGTGTATGCTCTGCTCATGTGCAGCATACGTTCTATGCCAGAGATTGCCATTTAAGAGCCACAGAGGTTCACTTGCAAGAAATAATTGCTAAAAAAAATATTTAGTGCTCAGATAATTCTTCTTAGAATCTGCTTCTTTTAAAGTCTTGCCAGACATCAATCAAAATAAGTCATGGCGTATTTTGTCTACTTCTCTCAAGGTTTTGCAAAATGGAAGCTCACATGTTTTGAGCAGTTTTGACAGATAACTCAGTTCTTGTGTTTCCTGACATCCCCCAGGTGACTCACACTTCTCTGAAAGGGGAAATACTGCAAAACAGACTTAGAGAGCATAATTCTTTGCTGTCTTCCCATCACTGCTCACGCAGGATGGCTGGTGCTCAGCTCAGGAGCAATTCTGTTGAAGTCAGTCACCAAGATGCATTGCTTCCCCACTAACAAAAACTTTTCAGCCTCCATGCAATTAACTCTTCCTTCAGCGTGTTATATAGTACAATTCAAGGAATGCTAGAGCCATCATGCAAATTAGTTATTATTAATTATTCTTCTGGAGGAGACTCAGGGGACACCTTATTGCTTTCTACAACTTCCCACAAGGAGGTTGCGGGGAGGTGGGGGTCAGCGTCTTCTCCCAGGTTATAGCAATAGGATGAGAGGGAATGGCCTGAAGCTGCTCCAGGGGAGGCTCAGGTCGGGTATGAGGAAACATTTTTCCTCAGAAGGAGCGGTGATGCAGTGGCACAGCTGCCCGGGGAGCTGCGGGAATCACCGACTATGGAGGTGTCCCAGAGCTGTGGGGATGTGGCACTGAGGGATGTGGGCAGGAGGGGTGAGCTGGGCTGGACTTGGTGATCCTAGAGGACTTTTCCAACCTTAATGATTCAGCGATTTGTGATACAGTCCTTGCAAAGCTTTGACACCGAGGGAAAAGGTCGGGCTTCAATAACAACTGGAGACTTCCGGGCACACAGCCTGAC
>PPHD01023993.1:0-12278 GCA_002909625.1 Bambusicola thoracicus
CAAAGATAGTTGAGGGGCACAACCTCCTAAGTAACGTAAAACAAGAATGCTAAAACCATTGCTACCAACCATTAGGTAGGCCACGATTTATATACAGAATTGACCACGTGAAGTATGTTTGTGGTGTTTTTTTTTTTGTTTTTTTTAATCCTATAATACTGTGCCTTAATGCCTAAATTAAAGACAATACATACAGGTTTAATAAAATTGTGTCGATTTTTGAAAGTATGATGTTACGACATGGCAAATATGACTTAGTATAATATTAAATTATACTTAATTTACTTAAATTAAGCATAATTGATTTATACTCAAGTCTGTACTAGGATGATAGTGAGTGTTTGAAATCAGTCTAATGATTCCTCCTGATATTCATGCATGTCTAAAAGTATCTGTGTAAGTTGAGGTCATCAACAGAAGTGCTGTGTTTGGGGTTTTTTAGTGGCTTCCTTACTAAAGATTGGTTATAAAGTTCCTGTGCAAATGGGTTGCTCAGTAAATGAGTTTAGTTTATCCCAGGTGCTGATAAGGCTTCTTAGTCAATACAAGTCAGTGGAATTTTTCATTGCTTCAGTTTTTGAAAAGACTTAAGAAAACAATCATAGAATCACCAAGGTTGAAAAAGACCTCCAAGACCATCCAATCCAACCATCCACCTACTGCCAATACCCCAGTAAACCACATTCCTTAGTACTACATCTAAACATTTCATGAGCACATTCAAGAGCGGTGTCTCCACCACCTCCCTGGGCAGCCCCTTCCTGTGCCTGACCGCTCTTTCAGAGAAGAAATCTGATTTTTTTTTTTCCATATAAACGATGTAAATGATAGACACTGACAAAATGATCCATCCTTTGTGAAGTGCCGAGCCTCTGATTACTGGTGTGCTGTGTATTACTTCACTGAATGTACGGTAAACTTAATTGTAGCAAGGTTAGTGGGGAGGGCTATTGTTAGTTTGTATGTGATCAATATTTATGCCTCTGCTATGTGTACAGATGCTGCAGATTTACAGTGTCCTGAATTGTTCTCCAACCTTTTTAACTTGACTAGCAGTTGAACTTAGAAATACTAAAAAGTTCTCCTTGAGAAGTGCTGAACAGGCTGAGAAAATGCGACACTTCTTACAGTATAGGAAGAGTTCTTTTTTTCGTGTATAATTAATAGGTAAACTGGTTTTGATCATTGTTTTCTGAAGCACCATCTTTTGGTGTCTTGAAGTCTGGAAAGCTGATTTGTTGATGCTTTGGAAAAAGAAAGGCAAATTCGGTGAGCAAGTAAAGAATACTGAAGGTTTTAATTTAAAGAACTTTATTTTCTTCTAATGATCATTCAAAACAGAAATTGAAACTTTAACACAGTGTTGAAATCAAAAATAGTTGCTGAAAAACAAGAAAAAGCTCTAAATGGGAAAATGGGAAGGCACCATGTGAACTACTTGAAAGATTTGGTCAGAACATTTTGTACCTGAAAGTACAGATAACATGCCTTTCTGTAACAGTCATCTTGACCTGCCTATCCTTATTTAAGAAGAGCTTAGATTGCTCTGTTTTCCAAAGATGGCTTAGCAAAGTAAGATAATGGCTTTCTTCATTTCTTTGTAATACTGTGTGTTGTGGGGGGAGGGATGCAACTGGATGACTTTGTAATTGCAAACTTTATTGGTAATCAACAGAGTAGGACTGTTCTCATCTCTGAATGGTGGTTGAATGCTAAGAGGCCTTGAAACTGAATCCTATATTTTTTTGTTGCTTTGTCTTGCTTAGTTTTTCCATTAGTAAGTGGTTCAGCACAATCCTTACAATGAAACTAAAGAGGCATGGACTAATGTACTTGTTCTGGAAAGTATAAATCCTCTAAATGTTGGCCTCTTCAGAGGAAGAGCGAATATAGTGAAACATCCTAGTACAAATAATAAAGGTATTTCTAGACATGTTTTTGTGTACACAGTTAATATAAAAGGAATCTGCAGGTTCAGATAAAACTGTTTTTATAGCTAAGGTACTCTAGAGATTCTTCACAAGCTATATAGTATGACCTTAACAATTAAATTCATGTCTTTAGGCTAGACAACAGCAAGCAGAACTGGCACAGCAAGAGTGGCTGCAGATGCAACAAGCAGCTCAACAGGCACAGCTTGCTGCTGCCTCAGCCAGTGCATCCAATCAGGCAGGATCTTCTCAGGATGAAGATGATGAAGATGATATCTGAAATTCACCAGCTGGGTTTCTGTCTTCACTAAGAAATATTTTTCCTGCACAATGAAAACAGTGAAATGAATGCTTACCTGTAAGTTTGTATGCATCATGGACTGGCAGTTGGTATTCTAGGGGTGTCTGCTGTTGTGTGCTGTACATGTATAAACTGTCTTTTTTTGAACTCTTGAAGATTTAAGGTTCAGTATCATATCGACTTTGGATTTTTAATGGTGTATATGGAAATTTTAGATAGCAGTGCGTCACTTATTTGATCAATAAACAGTGTTACAATAAACAACAAGTTTATAAAATAGAGTGAGATTTATACAAAAAGCTCTAAATCCACATTTGCATTTCTTCCCTTTTAACTAAACTATGGAATCTTACTTAGAATTTTTAATTGTTTTTGGGGGGAGTGGTACAGTAGAGGTAAACTTAATGGGAAAAAAGTCAAGTTCAGCATCGTACAGTCTTGAATTCTTTGTTCTTTTTAAAATGCGGATATATATGGCAATAAATATTATAAATGCTCAAATACCACACTTGTTACAATTTGAAAACAGTATATTTCCTAGCTTGGTGAAAATGTATGTTTAATAGGAGTTGTACAAATTGAATCCTTTTTGGTATGGGGTGGAAAAAAATAAACCCATGGTTTTATTACTGCATCCTTTGACAGTCAGTCTCGACTGAATATTTTACTTGGAAGACTGCCCCTTTTGGAAAACTAACTCTTCTTATTGTTTTGCTCCAATTTAATGTTAACTGTTGATGTTATTGCGTAGTCCAGATATGTTCATATTGTTGAAATATAAAACTGGAACTTGATGAAACAGAATTGTTCTGGTTCCACTGATGTAACTGGGAATGATTCAAGCCTACGAAGGCAAAAGCTGAAGCTAAGAGCATGCTTACAATAAAAGAGGGATTTTATTTAACCTCGATAAGTCATCGTTGTCAGCGTAATGCTAATGTTTTCCACACTAGGTTGCCACTGGATTACTAAAATACTTTGAAAGATAACATTTTCATCACTGAAATTGGTTTGTAGGTAAGTCCAGGTTTTTGACAAAGTATTCCCCAAAAGTGAGCGGTCAGACATGGAACAGAACTGTAGTAGTCCTTTTGATAGTTGGTTTGAAAATTCTGTTGATTAATGGATGAGCGGCTGTTCTTTGTGTTGAAATAAAGCACAGTAGTGTCCATTATTGGGTTTTAATGTGTTACTTGAAGTAATACTGTCATATCTTCTGGTACACTAATCTGAGCAGACTAGAAAAGCCACTTGCATACTGCTGTAGATGATCTCATAGCTCTGTAACAACGCAGTTCGTTTATTTTAACCTCAGACCTCAGCAGGTTGCTCTAGTCGTAGATCCTGAGGAGGGCAGCAGGTCTCTTTGTGTAAGGACACAAATGGAAAACATCATGTCCACTTTTACATAATGATCTGAACAAGGTACAATTGGCATATATTCAGGTCTGCGTCTCTTAGTGACTTTTAAGTGTGAGATGCGTTAAGTTTCATATAGAGTAAACGTGAACACTTCCTTAAATGCATTCATGCAGTGAAAACTCAGAAATGTATTTTAATATTTAAGTTAAAACAAATGAAAAACCTTTCACAGCTACTATATGATATGTGTTAGGCAAGGTTTGATTAAGGAAGTGGTTTTCTGTGAAGGTTTAAGTACCAAAGGTAGAAAATCTAGTCTAGTGATACAATGTTAATGTGCAGTGTTGGCTTTTCTAATTTGTACTGTAACACCTTCACACCTTTCTATTTTAAACGAGTCTTTTCCTTTTAAATAATATTAGGTATATTTTCACACCTTTATTTTCTGATGCAGAATTCAGGTTAACATTTTACTGCATCTGGTATGTATGGTCTAATATGTTTGGATCCTTATGACCTTTCTTTTGGACATTCTTGTGCTTTTTTCATATGCTGTATTCTTCAAGCAATAAAATTCTGATGTGTTTTTATAAAATCGCTTTTATATTTAATGAATAGTCTGCCTTCTTCATTGCATTTATAAAGAAGAAATTTAAGACTACTTAAGCTGTGCTGTTATTTGACCCGCTGAAAACTTTTTGTGACCAAAGACTTTTCAGCCTGAGTGCTGCTGGATGGCATTGTTGTTCACTGCAGTTTTTATGTGCTTGCAGAGAATATTTCTGGGCTTGTCCTCCTCTCTTGGGAGTTGCATTTGGTGTATATGCATTTTTATAAGCTAACCTTCGTGACTTGGAAAGTTGGCCCCAAATCCCGTAGATCAGGTAACCTGCCGTTAAAGCTGAAAGTATTTCAAAGGGAAGACCATGGACAGAGGCTGGGGAAATAAGAATGTATGTTAGTTTTCTGTTGAACTGATTTTACGTAGATAGTCTTGCTTAAATTTTGAAACCGATTCATTTATTCAGGCATTCCAGCTCAGGGATGAAAAGTCAAGTAGTGGTGGCAGATGGGAGAATCTTCACCGGCCATTCAGTACATTTAAGAATTTTGTATTGCTTTGCTCTTGTGCTTCCATGTGCTCGCTTTTCAGTGAAGATGAGGTTTGTGAATTTATGGTACTGCTGAGTTTTGATACAGCAGATATTTATAGCGTAAATCGGCTTAGTGAACTCTGTGGTTGCTCTGTCTCAAAAAAAAACATGCAGTGCTGTGTCTTCCTTAACTGTTGAGTTCATCAGATCATCAGTGGGTTTTCCGTAATTATTCTGACAGTCTATTTCAGAGTGCTTTCACTAAGTGGCTTTCTTGCAAAGGCTTTTTTTGTTCTTTTAATGAAGTTGTATATCTGCGTGACAGTGTGGATGTGTAAATGAGGTAACAAGTGTGTTAGAGTGATACACTTCTGGAAAGGAATAGATCCATTGAATGCTTGACTTGGAGGTGATTCTGTTTGTGCCCCTGTGCTAGAACACAGCTAAGGTTTTGCAGCAAAATGATGAGACAGCAAATCTAACCAGATGCAGCAATTCCCATGCATGGATCATTTGTGCATCCAACAGAGCAAGGATTCTCCTGTACTGGTATGCCAAATCCTCTACACTTATAATTCATATATCCAATAATGTGGGTTCTGCTGTATGGATATTCCTGGTATAAATTTGAATAATGTAAAATAGAAATGCATTTCAGATGATGTTTTGTTCGCTGGGGAAGGGGAAGTTTGTTTTTGACTCACGGTAGTGTTTTATTGTAACGTCAGCTACAGGAACACAGAATGAAGACTTCTATCCCGCAGCCCGAAGCAAATGTTCAGGTAAGAATTGACGCTTTTCCCATTTAAAGGTAAAGAAAAGAAATGTAAGAGTTACTATGCCTTATATATGTGGGAATATGATTTATAAGAAGCATATTAAATTGGGTAAAGAATACATTTAGTTTTAATGTTGAATGTTCGTGTGATTAATCTTTATAATAAGTTAGATGCCTTTCTTTGTGAGAAAGGAAGAAAGAGCCTTAAAGCAAAGGCAGTGAACTCTCTTTTCATTTGGTTCAGAGGCAGAAGTCTCACCACGCAAAGTCTGCATTTGTTTTATCCTCTCACCTCCTCGGCTGGCAGCCAGAGTAATTGATGCATTTGGAGCCATGTTGATGTGTAGTATACCTTAGAATGATTCCCATACCCATTTCAAGAGAAATTATTTCACTATCCGGTTTTGGTTTGAGTTCAGTACTACTACTAGTCAGTTGTTGTAAACTTTTATACATCTTCAAAGCATTATATGGGTATTAATTAGGTTCAGGTAATGTTCTCCTGCCTGGTGAAATAATGTCAGTATCTGAACAGTCCATGCTGTGCTTTGAAGTTAATGCCTTCACATGGTACAAAACTAAAAGGTGCTGCACTGTGCAGAGGCACAAGCAAGATGTTATCATCACGTCAAACCCAAGGAATGGTGACTCATTTAGAGAGAGTAAGTAATTGGAAAAACAAACAGGCTGTTCTGAAAGTCATTGTCAGAGATGAAAGTATTTATTTGCAATAGCACAGTACTTAAGATTGTTGGTTATGGGCCAGGACTCAGTTTGATTAATGTTGTGTTCAGTTTTCATTATGTCACCTACAGAGTGACAACCCACAGCTCAATTAGAAACAAAATTAAATGTTCTTTTGTTTTGTGTACAAATGTAGGTTTTCTGAGGTAGCAGTGTAGTCTGTGGAAGAGAACTAAATTTCTGAGGATGCTGACAGTAACATAAGAAATCTGACGGTATTCACCATCCTGTCCTGCTGTAAAGGAGACCATTTTCAAAATTATTCCAAAATGTGTGTGATGAAGGAGGAATATGAGCAGGGGAGAAAGGTGTATTTTCTACTATAATGCAAACAGCAAACTGGTGCAGGGTTTCATGCATGAATGATAATTTTTCAGGCAAGTAAAATTCAGACCTTTTAAATAAGGACACAGGAGTGGTTGATTCTTACTTAAGAATATATTTACGCATTTAAGAACATACTTGCATATGTTTTCTGTATTCTCTGATACTGTTCTGTATTCTGTACTTACGGTAGTTGTCTGGGGCTGCTGGGTGAGCTGTATGCAGCTGAAGTCATTACCCTTAAATTATGAGTAACTATTTTCTTGCTTTCAGTGTGCTGGAATGTTGTAAAACTTGAAATTGGGGGAAACAGTTTTACAATTTTTTTGCAGTTTTTAAATGGCTATTACATTGTTTTTCAAATACTTAGTTCTCATAAAGTTTGATTAAACAAAACTAAAGCTTTACAAACAGGAAATTAGTTTGGGTAGTCCTGATTTTTCTTCCCTGAAATGGTTACTGCCTTTCCCCATTCATCGCTGCTGTTTCCTACGCATTGTGTTGTCTTTTGGCTTTCTCTCTGAGGATCTGAAATCTAAGCTGGATGCCCCAGAGTAGTTCTTCTAGCCTTTTTCACAGAGATTTTTCTCCTGCTGAGTGCTGTGGCAGCTCGGGACTGACCTCTTCCCAAGCATCTCCTGCATCGTGCAGCTCTTCTTGCATGGGAGCCAAAATCTGCAGCTGCTGCCTGTGTGTTCTCTAAGGCTGTTGCTGCACGGGGTTACTTTCCATTGCTGGAAGTTCTGCATGCAGTGGGTCATCCCCAGTAGCCTTTTTTACTTTCTTTTGATTACTGTGAAGTGTTACATAACATCATTAAAATCAAGGGAGAAATTTTGGACTAAACGTGGAAAAAAGTACATAATCACATCTGTCTGCAGGATGTGATAATAGGGCTAAATTGTCTGTAACTGCTGTTGGTGAGTTCATCTTTTCCAAAATGTTGAAAAATTCTGTGTTACCTGCTTTGAGTGTTGATGTTCTGAGACCAAAATCACCAAAATTATTTGAACTTTTCTTTCATGAAGATGATGAACATTTATTACATGAATTTCAGTGATGAACTTCTGTACACAAATGGGTGCAGAACAGCATGAGCACAAATAGAAATGGTCCATCTTAGCATGTGACAGAATATATCAAGAATATACACAGGTAGAAATGTTTACTCTAAATTAGCCTCCCTTTATAGATGGGAAGGTTCTAGGGCATGAATCAAACAGTCATGAGGGAAGAATTATGGTAGCAGTTCTCTTTGGACAAAAAAGACTTATGGTTGTTTTAAGAGTTTTTTCTTTAGTCAGGTGAGAAAGGGATTGAGAACTGGACATTGTCCTAAAATGAAATTTCCAGTATTGACTCTGTTATGAGAACACATTTTAGGTGCTTCTCCTTTCAGAACTCAGAATAAAGCTTCTGAATGCTGAAATATTTTCTTATGCGTCTGTGTTCAGATACTCTTCTGTAGTATCCAATTCCAATTTTGTAACCTAGGAATTCCAACCAAGAGAGTCAGGTGAGTCCTCAAATTTGGTCACATTTTTGACTTGGTAACTTATTTTGTGGACTTGGCTGTTAGAGACTGAGTAGCTCTTCGAGCTTTATGTATAGGTAGGCCAACATGCAACAAGGTAAAACGAGCAGGGAATTCTGCCTTTGATTTGGTGCTTGCATGATTTTAGATGCTAGAGAATCAGAAAGACAAATTTTGAAAATGAGGCTTAAAGCCTTTTATGTATATAGTTATTATTAGAGCTAAATGTCACTGTCTCCAGTACTTTTGAGTTTTCAAAGCTGATTGTGCAATAATGATACTGTAAGTCAATGGCTAAGACAGCAAACCTCTTGCAATTTTGATAGTTTTGAATTTAAAAGGGAATGTGGCTTACAAGTTGCAGTGGTATGACTGGGAGGATCCTGCGTGGCCTCTTCCTTGCCAGCTCCCCAGGTGGGAAACTCATTTGTGAGCCTCTTCAACAGGCAGCTCATTTGCCAGGCTAATTGGCAAGAGCTGTGCTGGCCTCAGGCTCTGCTCCAGAGGTTGAGTCGTGTGGGTTTCAGGGCCATGTGTATGGTCTAATTAGCAAGCTATAAAGCCAAATTTCTGTGGATGATGTGTTGAAGCCAGACAGAACCTGTAATTAAGTTCTGTTCTTAGCTTAATACCCGATTTGTTTTTTTTTAAAGATTGGGTCTATCATTACTCTCCCGGTATTCGTATGGGAGAAAACCAATGGTGTTTAAGATGAAGGAAAAGTAACTCTTACCTGGGGCTCAGTTTGCTACCTTTTAATCTGATCTGCATCTCAGGTCCAAAGGGCAGATGTTGGTCTTGGAATTTAGCTAAATACAGCTCAAAAAGTGTAACGTGGAGGAAGAAAAATAATTTTTTGTGACGAATGGTTTATTTCTTATTTTGCCTATTAGGAATCACTTAAATTTAGGCAGACAGGCACTGGTTGGAATCCCATTTTGGGAGAAAGGATGATGAACAGAGTTGTGGTGGTGGTGGGTGTTTTTATTTTTGGTTCTTTGTTTGTTTGTTTTGTTTTTTAATGAATGTGAGAGAAAGACCTAGGGAGGTAATTGCTGCATGGAATAGAAATGTCATTAAGCAAATCAGTGGCAGTGTTGGTTTATTTACATCCCTGTTCTTACAAATGATTAATAGTGGAAAGGAGAGGATGCTTTTGGATTCGCAGATTGCTCTGAGTTTCCTTCCATGCTGTAATCCTTTGCCAGTACTTTCATGCAAATTTGTTACGCAACGTGGGCATCCACTTTCTCATGAGAAAAGGAGGTGACCACCACGGGCTTACAGTAACCAAGGAAGGACCCTTTGACAGCGAGCTGCTGACCACCGGGAGGAGGTCCTGCGGAGGAGAGAAGCTGAGGCCTGCAGCGGTGTGCAGGTAAGGCAGCCGAGGCCTCGCTGCCCCCTCTGAGTTTCAAATTAATACAGCTGATACTGATTTAACGAAACGGGATCTGATGAGCTACAGCAGAAACGGGTCGGCGTTGTTCCCCTGCTCGTTCCGTGGACTGCCGGCAGGTGGCTGTCGGGCTCAGGGAATGGTTTCAGCTGGAGCCCGGTATTGCTACTGGGCGAGCGGTGATAGCGGCACCGCTGTGACTTAGGATTCCTGCAAGGAGACTACTGACCCACAGTACTGACCATGATCACATTTTATGGCAGCGTTTGCACAACTGTAAATGCATTTTTTCTGATCGTGGTTCAGTCGGATGTTAAATATTTTAACAAGCCTAAAAATATGTGGTGCTGATCTGTAGCTGTGCATTCCTTCGCTCCTCATTTTTCTGCAGCTTGAATTAATACTGTGACAGACTCTCCGTGTTTCAGTATTGGTACAGATGTTAATCCGTTATGGTCTGCTTGAAAGCAGCTGGCTGATCAATGCAGGTGGAAGTTGCTATGCATGCCTTGGGTTATTATCTTGGCACTAATGATCTTTATGCCTGTAGCTAATGTAGTGTTTGCGAAATAGCTTACTGATCAGAACTGACCATTCCTATTCGCTTAACTCCTCCTGTTACACACTTAGCTTCTTTTGATTCTTTTAATATAGGGAAACGTACATGGAATTGGTGGGAGACTGGAGAAGACTTGTGTTAGGTGGAGATCTCAAGGTAGCACAGCCATGGTGATGGCAGTATTCAGGGAGATAATTCAAGCATTAACAAGTCCAAAGTAATATTTTAAGGTCATGACTTACAGGCATTCCCTGATGTTCTTACAAGAATTGTCCAGCCTTCAGCTTGGGCTGCAGTTGTATGTTATCAAAAGAAACTGCCAAATTACCGTGAGTCTCTCTTCGCTGAATAAAATCAGGATGGTTGTGGTTGGAGCACTGCCAGTTTATGATGATTGACACCACTTTCCCTTTGCTACATACGGCGTGGAAAGCTGTGCTCTTAGCTTAGGGCTGGCAAAAAGAGCGGACACAGGTTTTCATAAAAGGAGATGGAAGTTCTTTTTCTCCTGCTTACAGCTGGTGTAAGTTGTGCCCTTTTATCCTGTTATCTGATCACTGGCAGTGCCTTTGGTTTGTTGGCTGGGGAGAAAAAATACACTTCTGCTATTAAAAAATGAAAGAGCATTTCAGTATGGTCTGGAAATGATGAGGGGGAGGGTGCAGTTATTCCCCTACATTTGAATTTTTGTGGGAAGATTTAGAATAAAGGTCACTAAGCCGTGGCCAGGGCTGTGCTAAGTGCAGCTGTACTTCTGCCTTGGAGCAAAGGTGGTGTGGTCTAATTCAGCTGGTTTCCTGCTTCAGAATTTCAAAAAAGGGTGAGCCTAGTAAGTGTAAGTATTTTGCCTATCAGTTGAAATAGGAACCCAGTGGCAGTAAGCCCCTAACCAGATGCATAGCTATGGATGTGTTGGAAGCTGCTGGGTGCTGCTGACCACATTGAGGACCATGTGGATACAGCAATGCAAGGAAGGGTGTCAGGGTTCCTTTGTCTCTGATACTTTCTTAGCTGTGCAATAATGATCATTTGCTCACCACAGAGAGGTGTTGTTAATGCTAATATTTTTTTAGAAATTAGAGCACTTGGAGTGCTGACGATAGAGGGAAATGCATGTATAAATAAAGGGATTAAGCTAAATTCTTCTGGTTTCAAAGCAAAAAGAGACAGTGAGCTCCTGGAACTTTTCTTTGTGGAGTAAATATCCCATTTTGGTATGACAGAGACTTTTGGCTGGCAGAGAAAAGGCTTAGTGGCACCTCACACTGAGAAGGGAGGTATTTGGAAATAATTTGGCCATGCTGCTTTCTGTGACCATGAGAAGTTGAACTGCTGCTCTGTTAGGATGCATGTCTGTGGGGAGTGCCAGACAGAGCCCTGCCACTGAGTTAATCGTGCCGGTTGTGGCTCTGCCAAGATAACATCCTGTGGTACACTTGTAAACCCAACTAGCTTCTGCTGAGAGGTGAACAGGATTAATGAAACATATACCACTTGTAATAAATAGAGTAATGTAGGTTTGGCCTAGACCAAAATTGGGCAGTTTTCACAGCTTTAACCCTGTGTAATTACTCAATGATGGGGAAAACCAGCTAAATGCAGCAGGGAATTTACTTCATTGTTATCATGTTCCAGAAAGTGATAATGGTGTACGAGGATATCAGAACAATGCAATTTGTCACAGAGCCTTTGCTGCATGCTGTAATTTCTTCAATCTGTCCTGAATGTATTTCCCTTCTATGGTCTATTGGGTGAGACTCTTACAAACTTTTTTTTTTCTGAAGATTTGTGTTTTCAGAGATGTGACTAGGAGGGAAAAAATCTGCAGGATAATATCTGTTTGGTTATGTGTAGAGCTACTGACAGCTTCACTCTGTGATAATGGAAACTGTGTCCAAATCCCTGATGACTGACAACAGCGTTTCTGACAGCATCCTGCAGAGATGCAGCGGGTGCTCTGCTCTCCCCTCACAGCCAGAGAGGGGTGCAGTATGGGCAAGCATCGCTCTGGCAGGGCTGTGCCTGGGATGCTGGCTCCTAGCTGGAGTGAGTGTGAATGCACACCTGTGTACACGTGCATCTCTTGGTCTGGAGGAACTGCAGCTTGAAAGCAAGCAAAAATCAGGGACCAGCTGTGAAGTGTTCTTTTTCAATGCAAATACACAGCCTCTGAAACGTGTTTTTAACAAACAGGCTTTGCATTTGAATTACTGGAATCTTGTAGTATGAAAAAACAAAAAAAAAAAAAAAAA
>PPHD01023994.1:0-12277 GCA_002909625.1 Bambusicola thoracicus
AAAAAGCTAATGGAAGATATGATTTACACTATTCCCCCTCCATACTCACTGGCATAGAAGACAAATCAAAGCAACTTCTTTTCTCCTCCTTCTTTCAAAAAATAAAAAAAAAATTTAAAAATAAAATAAAAACTTAATAGAAATAAGGCAACCACACACTATGGGGACATGACTAAGTAGAAGAAAATGTCAGGATAATTTTCAGTCTGCATAAAGTGACATTGTGCTACTGACACAGGATAGAGCCTCTGGAAAACCGTACATGCAACTGTTTCCAGATGTCAGTCCCCATTAGTTCTCTTGACAGATTGTGGATGGGATCTTTAATTTTGATGTGTCTTTGTGTTCAATGTCAGCACACCATTCAGACAGAGAAAAATAAGGGTAATTTGTGGAAAGCTTGCTTGTTGGGACAATATGCTTAACGTGGTCTATGTTCGGATGAGCGCTTATTTATTATAAATGGAATGTATTGGAATTACTTTTATATGTTGATCTCATTGTGTCACTTCAGGTTTTGATTATTAGTGAAATGTGAGTGAGTATCGCTTATGCATTTTGCAGCGTTATTTGAATTATTCATGTGTGGCAAGTGGAATTCTGCACTTTAAAATTTTGGCCTGACCTAGTGTTTGTATTTATGCTGTGTTTTTATGCAATCAGAAAGCTTTATGGGAAAGAAAGTATATTTGTTCTTTGTACTGAGCATTTTCATTATTGTAAGTGGAACTTATTTCAAAAAGAAATGTTAAAATTACCCTGTTTATAAGTCTGCACCTGATTATACGCTCATGAGAGAAACAACTGTAATGGTTTTATAAAACCTGACATGAATAGCAGTGTTATACTTTAAAAACATTTACAGAAAAATAATTTTTATTCTAATTATGATTATGCAATGCAGATTAGCAAAAGTCAATCAGTCTTGCTATATATCTACAAGTCTACTGAGCAAAGACTATAACTCTTTCTGATTATACATTTAAGAAGATTATGCATGCTTTGAAAAACAAAATGCCTAAATTCTTTCAGAGACCTCAGTTTTAATATGAAATTGCATTTGCAATAGTACTCAGAGAAATCTTTAAAATTTTTTTTTTCAGCATTTCCGTAAACAATCTGTAACAGATAATAAGTTGGGCAGCTCTTAAAATAATATTGGATTGGTATAAATAAGTACTCTTGCATTATGTGCGGTCCTGTGTTTAGCACTGAGCAACTCATCTCTAAGGAAGTGGAAAGGAATTCAGGAAAATGCAAAGGACATGGGAAATTTGAGAAAGGACTGGGAAAAGCATATAATTTGAAAAGGCAGCAGAATGCAAAATAATGCATAATAGAAAGAAGCTAGATCAGAGAAAGGCATGCAGACACAGTGACATGTTAATGAAGTTTTAGGTGGGAAATGCTATGGAAAGATGGACATTTTTCAGGCACAGTTCTGTGAAATTGCAGACTTGATTTCTTCAGAAAGTCATCAAGGTCCAGGAACAGGACAGATTTCCAAAGGGAACCAGTTATTTATATGCTTAATTATTAAGAGCCCAAATTACCATGGCTAATTGTAATGCTTTTCCTCTCACTCATACTCTACTTCTAGATTTAAACTATAGCTACTTGCAACAACTCCAGAAGGAACTTAATACAATGTTTCTATGAAGATAAAGCACATTTCTATCTTTCTATCTTCTATGAAACATAAAGATATCTGGCATTCAGTGGGTCAGATACGAAAGTAGTCTGACCTTAGGGGAGCACCTGTACTGCCTCGTGCAACATCCCCTGTCAGCGCCTCATGGTGCAATGATGACAGATTTCAACAACACAGGAATACAAGCCTCTGGTATGGCTGGAGTCCCTGCAAGTAAGCTGATTCAATTATCAGAATGTTTTGAAGTTCAGAACACACAGAGAGTGCAGCGCATTTTAAATTGCACAATCAGCTTGAAGTGTTAGTTCACTACCTAACAGTGATCTCACATGTGCTAGGAACTTTGTCCTAAAGTTTATTTTTGAGCCCTGTTAATATGTGTAAAACAACTCCTGCTTATTTCAACAGAGAAGCCAGCAAATGACATCTGCTAGGCTCTGTTTACAAAATAAACAACAGCAACAAAAGCAGTTCTTGGGAGACCGAAAGGGTATCAGCAACAGTCTGTTGCGTAAGGTTAATAAAACAGTTACTTTTCCTTGAAAGGCTGAGCAGTGGTTTTGGAGGGTATTTTCCAGGAAATTTCAATAGAAACTTTTTTTTTTTTTTCCTTGGAAAGTGTCCTAAGCAGGAGTGGTGTGTTTCAACCCATGAGGTCCACTGTGACTTCTGCAGTGGCAGTGATTTGTGCAGAAGCGAATGCAACAGTTATGCCTAGAGTCACCCTTTCTCCCTGCTCAAGACTTAGACTTCTTTATTTGGTTTGTGGTTTCTCACAGACTTCATTTTAATTGGAAAATAGCTAGGATGAATGTGTACAGTTGGGCTTGAAAGGCAATCTCATAGCCACCCACCTAATACTTAACTCAAAAGATCTGTCCCATCAGAAAAGTATTATTACACTTACGCAGCTTGTGGGCTCGGTGTTTTGGCTCAATGACTTGAGTCAGCTGGTAACAAACACAGCCAAGACCAGAATGTAAACTGTGAGCAGCTGACATAAACAGAAATATATTTTACCTTGGTGTGCACTCGAGCCACTGAAAGCCTTGCTTAGCCACAAGCCTCTAGGCACCTCTGAATACAGAACTGAGCCCTCGGTAGAAGGGACCAATGTTTCTGTTAACTAAGCTTTTCATTTCTGTGTCTGGCTGATCTCTGATCTCTGGCTTTGGAGCGGGGCTGTGTGTGCCTTAAAAGCTTTTGCTGATGGAGGTTTTAAAAAGTGGTTACACGGTCTCATTAGCTGTTGAAGATAGCAGCAGGGAGACTGTCAGTCGTTGCTACAGTATGAGCCTTCTTTCGCCAGAGGAGAGATGAGATCTCAATGGAGTAAGCTTTTCTGATTCTGGTCTTTGGTTTTGTCAGCTTGTCGCCTGTTTGTAGGTTCTGAAAAATGCCTATCTGGAGTTATGCTGTTGAATTCCTCCTATCTGTTGTGCTCACGTGTAATTTCAAGAAAGAGCAGTGTATTTGGAAAAATGGTATATGTGATTTCCTTCATTCTGCTTGTTTTTAATCATGCTAAATGGGAATTTATGTACTGTTGAAACAAAATAAAGTGGCCTTGTGTTTACACCAGCCTTCATCTGTTTCTGTGTTTGACTTCGGAGGACAGAAAGGGAAGGTGGCAAGGTGAAAACTTACAGTGAAGACAGTAATGCATGGCAGAGTGTAAGGGAAGCACAGAATGTACCTGCTCTCTGGGAAACTCAGACGCACTCATTGTAGGGGCTTGTAAACTCTGTTTCATATATGTGACATAATTTTAAGGGACTTTTTCCAGACTCAGAACTCCTTGAGCATTTATTGTAGTTTTATTGCTAGACTTTCTGGGTTGATAAATCAAAGCAAGTGCTCCTGCAGCATTTTTATTATTTTGTGTACAAGCAAACTATCCTGAAATTCTTCTTGTGCTTGGCAGCAAGCACAAGATCACATCTCCTTTCACGTATTTTTCCTCACTTTCCTACTTTTCAAGGCTTAGGCATGAAAATATCTACAATAGAAGTAGCTCTGAAACAGGAGTGTATTTCCTTAGAAGAAAAATTCCCATGGGAAAACCACTAATTAAACACTGAGGAATTGTGTGCTACAGTTTTGAAATTTATGTGAAAGTTATTATCAACAAATGCAACATCGTGCAGAAGAAATAAAGTTGTTCTCTGTTTTCTTCAACCAATTTAACAGCACAAGTCATGCAAACTATAGAGGAAAGGCAAAATGAAACTGCTTCGTAGATTAATGTTCGTAATGAAAGGGCCCGTTTAGGCTTTCAGCATAGGAATTCTGGTACTTCACATTTCAGTTTGGACAATAGCAATTTTCTGTTAGAATACTCTATTAGGATTTTATCTGACACATCTATCTAAAGCGGTGTAAACTTCAGGTATGAGCACAGCACATGTAAACCTGCTTGAAAACGTGGGATCTTTTGGGTGTGTTGCCAGTAAATCTCAGGCTGCAATTACCTGTTTCACTTCAGTGAGTTGATGCAGACACAGTGTATTTGTGAACACAGAATTTGCAAGCTTAAAGAAATGGTCATTGAATAATCATGAACACATTACTAGTGTAATTTTCATGTCTGCTCCCATGGCTATCCTGGTTTGGGATCTGGTACTGAATTATTTATAACTGAGCTCAATAGGTTTATAGTTCATGAGCTAGGAGAATAGTTAAAATGCAAAAAGAAGGTTGCTTTCCCTATGCTAATATTCTGTAATTGGCCATCATCCTTCTAAACTAATCAGCTTGTGACTGTATTCTTGCATTAGTTCTGATTAAAACTGTCCATTAGGAATTAGCCTAAAAATTTATCTAGAAATGCCATGAAACGCAGATTAGAATTGAGCAATGCCTCTTCCTTTCCTATTTTGTTTTAAAGGTACAATTTCAGAATAGCTCTCTTGCTTCTGAGAACTTGGAAGTACTACTGAAGTGCTCTAATCTCAGGCCAGAGTTAAATCACAACTTCCCACCACTCTGGTGAGGGGCCATAGCTGTACAGCTCCTCTGTTACTTCTTAAAGAACATCAATTCCAGCTAGCTGTGGGCAGTATTAACACTCATTATATTTACGGTGCTGGATAAACTGTTCCGTGAGTTTCTATTTTGAGAAGATATGAAAGTAACTTGGGACAAAGGAGGATTATAAAGACAGAACTTTGCCAAGTTTTGACTATTAGACTTCCTGCTGTTTGTTTACTACACGTTCTGCTTGATAATACTGTTCTTCTGATTAGAATATGTGATCATTTGTGCATTCAAGTTTTAGCTAAATGCACTTCAACTTTGTGCCATACAATACCCTAAGATAAATGCCTGTGTAAAAAATGTAATGAGTTGCTCGGGTACTCAAATTTATCACTTACTTATTAAAAAATACACAGGTATTTGCATGAGCAAGTTTGTGATGTACCATGACGTTATTCATGATTTCTTTTCCTGTTGTCCACAACTCTCCAAACAGGTCCACCTGTTTACATGTGGAACTGTCTTTGAAAGTCAGTGGGTGCATCTACATCAGCATTTTAGTTCAGAGAAGGAGTGAGCATTCAAAGAGTCTTTGAGTCATCTGTATTTCTGTTTTCGCTTTGCATCGCTTTTAAACTAAATAGAAGATGTATCTGTAAAAAGAGAAATACCACTTTCATTTTTTAAAAGGGTAGAAAGGAAGGTCTAGGAAGCTACAGACTGTTGGGGCAATCACAGAACAGATCGTCTTGGAAGACACGTTAAGGCACATATATGATAACAAGGTGATCTGAAACAGCCAGTCTGGCTTCACCAAGGGCAGAATATGCCTGACTAATCTGGTGGTCGTCTTTTGTGATGGAGGTGCAGCATCAGTGGACAAGGGAAGGCTGACTAATGCAATGTGAAATTCTGCAAGGCCTTTGACAGGGTCGCATACAACATCCTTATCTCTGGAGAGACAGGAATTTGAAAGATGCTCTGTTACACTGATAAGGAATTGGTTGGATAAGTACAGCCAGAGGGTTCTGGTCAACAACTCAATGTCTAGGTGGAGGCCAGTGACAAGTGATGTCTGTCATGACCCATTAGATCAGAGTCATTGAGGTTTCAAAATTCCCTTGGGCTCAATGAAGCTGAAATAGCACCAAACAATTGGTTCAGGGTTTATTTATATCCCAGTATGATACTTAGCACAAGACATGCAGTATATATACATATATATATGTATATGCATATTTATCCATCTATATATTATTGGTGGCAAACGATGATATGCCTTGCATTACATTCTAAAATAACTGGAGAGAGAGAAAGAGAGAGAGAGAGCTCTATGGAGAGAGAAAAGAGGGACTGGATGGATAGGGAACAAAAATCCAGATCATTACCTTTGGTTTCAGCATAGTCTCTGGTCTGGTAATGTTGAAGTGACAGGTGCACACCTGACCATTAAGTTGTAGTGCTCTTACTTGCTGCAGAAAAACTGGATGTTTCAGTGGCTTGAATGCAAGATGGGAGTAGGTGAGATTCAGCATTTGTGTATGTATGGAAGGGGAAAAGGTAGTTTCAACCCTTCCCTTCAGCTGAGTCAGAGGTCAGAGCCTGTCCCTTGTCATGTTGGTCATGTCAGCAACATCTTGCGTGAGTGGGACTTGCCCAGACTTGCACTTGGGAATTCACTCTTCTGATGGTGTCTGATACCCACTGTGCTCATCCTGGTTCGTGGGGTTTCAGAGCTCTTTTCAAGAGCCATTAGCATGTTCCACCATACCATTCACTTGGGGGTAATACAGGGTGTGGAATAATAACTGAATCCATTTGCCTAAGGCCCACTCTTGAACCACCCTATCAGTAAAATTACTCCCATTATCTGATCGTGTCTTTTAGATATAGGTAAATGGCTAAACAACATATCAAAACTTCTGCTGTTATCTGCTGTGGCCCATGAGGCTGCTGTGGTCTGGGTAAATCTTGACACTGTCTTGACTCCTACTAAGAATTACTGCTTCCCTTCAGAAAGCAGAAATGGAGTGATATGATCTACCTCCCAAACGTCCCACAGCCCTTTGTTATCTATCACAGGCAGCGGTCAGTCCTTAAGAGGGTTGTATTCTCCCATTCGGACGTGACATATAACAAATACTGAAATAATGGCATCACAAGACTTTCTGGTGACAGACCATTGTCTACTGACTGCATCTTTAAATAAATCCTTTATTCCTGAGTTGCCTCATTTTACATGCAACTGTTCCAGGTAATGCTCCCACTTTTCTTCTTCAATCTCCACTAATACCATTGCTAACTGGGTTAGTGAGTCTACCTGATTATTCAGAAAATGTGCTGGGTGGTCTCCCAGCTGGTGTGTAGCAACTCATCCTATCGAGAGGGTATTTTCTTTCACAAAATTGAAAGTTTATTCATTTTCCTTCAGTCAAAAGGTTCCCCATTAACTTCCCACTGATGTTATTCCCAGAAAAGTAGCCATTCAAAGCATCCTTTAAACATAGTATATGAGTCAGTGTAAATAAACACTGGTTCTTTAGTTTCAGCTTCCCTAATGACTACACTGCATACAGATATTAAATGTCTTACTTAGGCACTTCCTTCTTATTCTGTTAATATGTTATCCCCTGTATCAATATGTAGGGTCACTGCTTGGTATTTCCATACTTTTCCTTCCCTTTTCAAGGATGCATTAGTAAACAACCAATTTTTTCAGGTGGGCTTGGTGAGAAGAGATGATTCTTTCATAAAAGAGTGGGGGGAGTTGCTGTTCTGCTTGAACACTGGAGGTTCCTGTATTTTTAATATCTTGGGTGTTCCCTCCTCTATCTGGTGAGTGTGGCAGTAATAGTCTAATTGTGCATACCATTTCCTCACAGTCTCGGACTGCACTACTCCCATGGGGGTAGGGTTATGGCTAACACTGGCTTTAAGACCTTAAAGAGCTGCATTAATGTGGTTGGCTGTTGCTGTACATTTTCAGCTTCCTGTATTGCTAGGTTAACCACAGAGAGGCCCTTCTCCCAGACTGAATGGCGTTTCAGCAGGATGGGTTGGACTTTTAGGTCCATGTAGCCACATATGTATTGATGATCCATGGGTTGTGAAACCACATTCATTGTGGGGTGGATGAGTTGAGTGTGTTGTTCCCAGAGCCCGCTATGCCCTGGCTTCAAAAATGAGCAAGGCTTCTTCATGAATGGGGGCCCATTCCCACCTAGTTTTATGTTTTAAATCAGGCTATGATGGAGAAATTTGGGATGTGTTTCCTTTGAAGTACCAATAAGCCTAGAGCATGCTGTAACTCTTGTTTTCAGGCATTCTCATCTGTTCAGGTGTGGTTAGGGTTTTGGAGGGAATACACATCGTTTTCCCCCTTCATCAGATGCCTGGCATTTTTACTTCCAAGAACAGGAGCTGTACTTTCTCCGCTGGAGTGTGAAGCCCCAGCTTTTCATAATATACAATTATGTCTTTTTGGATTTGTCGCACTACTGCAGTGTTAGGGCCTCCAATCAACACATCATCAATGCACTAGTATACCCGATTCCCCCTTATGAGAGACGCATGCAAGCTCTTGTGGCAATGTGCAGAGGGCAGTAGTCAGTGAACAGCAGTGCGTTTCCAAACATGTCTATTACCCAGACCTGTTTCTTGTCAGCAACTATACAGTTTTGTGTAAGTCTGACACCTGTGCTCCAGTGTCTACTAAATAGGTACCGAGAATTTTAAAAGAATCCAGGGGAAAGATAATTAACACTATTTTCTATGAGTCGTCTCGAGAATATCCACTGGCTGTCCCCCACTCACTCACTGGAGACAGTGTGAAGGGTTTCCTGACTCAAGTGCACCCAGATTAATCAGGTCTGCCTCCTGAGAAGCACATTTCCATGCTTATAAGATAGGGGAGGACAACCTTTAGGATTTGGGGATACTTCGTTTCTTTTGCTTTGTTTCTGACTTCTACTAGCTTCTCCAGGTTGGGGGTGAGTAAACTGTCCATAATCTCACTGAGAATTCCTTTTGAAATGCACTCCATCCATAATATGTATCTCTTATTATAGGGAGGAGGTACTGGTTTCATCAGTCAGTGATCAGGAATCACACAGGGGCCTAGTTCTCACGTCACTGCTCCCCTCTACTCTCCTAAAGTCTGCTCCAGGCTTTGTCTCTCCCTGACTAGTGAATCCCATTCTTCTCCTATATTTAAACAATTCCTGTACTACCTCCCCAATGTAATATCAGGGGATCCTTCCCATCTCCATGGCTAGGCTGTCCTCATATGATCTTGTAATTACACTAGGATCATTTTAAGATATGAAGTAATCCCCTTGTACAAAGATGCATCTTCTACTATGTACTGCATGGGAGAGGGCTACTAAGGAATCTCACACATTAATTGGAGGCATGGGGTTTTAAGCTTACTCTCTAAAATATGACCAGCAGTAGGTATTTTAATTGTAAATGGACACCCTCTTTCCACCAGGTCAAGGCCATCTGCCCAATATGCTGCTCTTTGAATTAGAGATCAGGGCTGCCTATTATCAGTAGTGGTAAGGAAACCTCTCAGTTCTCAACACTCTCTAACTTTGTCTTCTCTCATCAGAATACAATATCCCTTGCTACGAAATACTCTCCATACAAACTCAGTTTCTGTTTCCTGGGGCCATGCAGAGAATTTCTGCTGAAATTTACTCAACTCACTGAGGGAGTAAGGGACAATGACTGTACTAAGTTGCTGTGGTCCTCCCTGGCCTGCATCCAGTCTCAGTTTTAACTGGAGGCTGCATGCCTCCCCAAGGAATGTATTTCCCTCAAATACTCTAGTTCCTTTAGAGGAACTAGATTTTGCCTCATTCTCCCAGCCAGAATCAGTATCTGTATTTTCTACTTCACTTTATAAGCAGATGTCATCCACTTTCTCTCTTAATATTTTTTTTCACTCTAAGGGCTGTTAAGCACTGGAGAAGGTTGCCCAGAAATGGTGTGGATGCCCCATCCCTGGGGTTGGATAAGGCTTTGGGCAGCCCAGTCTAGTGGGTGGCAACCTTGCCCATGGCAGGAGGTGGAACTGGGTGATTTTTAAAGTCCCTTCCAACCCAAGTCATTCTATGATGCTATGTTAGAAGTGCACCTATTATACTCAATGGACATTCAATCCACGGGGCTGGACCAAAGCTAGTCAATAATAAAGTGCCCAAAATGCATAGTGCAGAAGTCAGCTCCCCAGCAATATCTGCTCTGCTGTACAGAGCTGCTGATACAGCAAAGTATTTCTTGCTAATGTCAGCATAGCTAATATTGACTTGAAGCAAACTGTAAAATATGTTTCTATTACAAAAATTTAAGATAGCATAAATGCTGAGGTATAAAGCTCATCCCTTGAATCAATTCTGTTGTTAGTTTATTGATGCATATCAATTTATGTTATTTTCCACCTTAAAGATATGTTTGTTCTTCCCTGACGTTATCCCAACCAGCATGTTCTTCATGATCTTAACAAGTGAGAAATTACTGGCAGAACATTATGAAAGTCTGGAGTAAAATCATAACATAAATGGAAAGAAAGGGAGTAGAAATGAGAATATATTTCCAACCATCACAGACTAAATATCAGAGCCCAGAATATATCATCACCCCATGAAGAGACAAGAAGCCAGTGTCATTTCCTAGATCGTTTACTCACTATTATACATGCATACAAGGATGTTCTTACCAATTCCTTAGCACAGCACAGTTGTGCAAGACTCACAGACCCTTCACCTCATATGCTAATTACACCAGATGCCCCATTAAATCTGAAATTAACTAATGCCAAAAATGCTTAAAAAGATAATTCATTCTCTTAAAAAGACACAGCTGTGCCTGCTCTTACTCTGGGATTAGTTCATAGAGGACATAATGTTTTGCTTTCACATTCAGATTCATGCAGCTGTCATGCTGGTGATGAAGTTACATACCTGAAGTGTTAAAGTTTATTAAATTTACCTTAAGAAACATTTAATTTGAATAGGCTTTTTTTTTTTTAACTTTCTTTCTGTTGTCTGCTTTTCTGTCTCTTTCCAAACACAAACTAGTAGTGCAATTACAGAAATGTACAGCCCTTGGTCTTTTCAGTGAGCCTACCCCCTGTGTACAACCCTCTTGCTCCTCATTTTCCAGTCCTGTCAGGTGGACCTTTGGCACTCCCATCACCACATTCCTATGACATTGCCTATAACTTTTTACCATCAAATACACTAAGATTATGAAAGCAATCTTAGATTTTCATGGCTCTTCTTTGAAATGGCCTTCTGAGTTCAGCCCTGCCTGCTCCTGTACAGCATGGTGGCCCACCAGGCCATCCTATGACTGAGATCCTCTGCATGACTCACAATGAAAGCTTTATTCTTGCTCTAGTTGACTGTATCAACAATTAGTAAGCATAGGAAGTACACTGCAGAGCCTACCATCTACATTCACACATGCTCAGATATTCATCATTGCCTGTCCAAGAGCATGGAGCTGAGGACAGTAACCTGCATTTCTGGGCTGGTTTCCCGGTCACTAGGGCTGCCTCACTTCAGTGCTATTTCAAACAATCAAGAATACATTTACATTCAAATTACCGTACTGGCACTGCTTGTTATACTAACAGTGCCTCAGAGAGGTTCATGTGCACAAACAGGTGGCCCTTGCTGCTTCACATCACTGGTGCAGGGCATCCCTGCTGTATTTGCTGCTGCCTGGCTGCAATTACATGTTCACAGAATCACACAATCACAGAAAGTTTTGGGTTGGAAGGAACCTCACAAGTCATCCAGTTCTAACTCCTTGCCACCAGTAGGGCTGACCCCCACCATCTCAGGCTGCCCAGGGCCCCATCCGACCTGGCCTTGAGCACCTCCAGGGATGGGGCAACACAGCTTCTCTGGGCAGCTGTGCCAGTGCTTCTGAGTAAACAATTTCCTCTTAATGTATGAACTAAATACTGCCTCTTTTAGTTTAAAGCCATTCCTCCATTCACTGTCAGACCATGTAAAAAGGTCTTTTCCTGCTTATAAGCTCCCCTAAAGTACTGGAAGACTGCGGTGAGGTCTCCCCAGAGCCTTCTCCATGAAGTTGTTCCCACAGAAAAATAAACATTTTTATTAAGGAAGTGGGGAACAATGAACAACTTAATCTTTTTCTGTTATTTAATTTAGGCAGATTGGCTTCTCTCAGGCATTTTCCTCTAGCGGTGCTAGCACTTCTTGATTATAAGGGCAAAACAAACAGAGAAGAGGGAATACTTCCTTTCAGGAAAATTTCCTGCCTAAGTAAGTCATAATCTAAGGCACGGAAGAAAGTTTAGACAGTACTGACTTCTTGTGTTTCATTGCTACAAAATGTGTAAGATACAGCTCGTAAGGCCACATGTATCATGCGTGTTTCCTATGTTAAATGTATGTTAACAGAGATCTTTAGAGTTCGAAAAAATTATGAACTTTCCCAATAGCACTTCTTCAGTGTCATGTGAGGTTTCAGATTGTTTTCCCATGTTAGCCAGGCACAGAGCTGCTGAATAAATCCGAGTTTTGGGCTTGGGTAAAAACTAGCAAGCGGATGAAAATTTAATTTCAGAATTTCAGGTTTGCTCTGACATTTTGGATGTGGGTTTTTTTTTTT
>PPHD01023995.1:0-12277 GCA_002909625.1 Bambusicola thoracicus
AGTTAGTAGATGGGTTTAACAAAAGGAACACACCAGCAACGATCAGAGGAGGAACGGTAATTTACTAAATCCAACAAAAGCAAACAGAATGAGAGAAGAGTACCCGAAGTGCGAGGGAAGCACGTGCCCCTCTACACAGCGAACTGAGCTGCCCCGAGGGAGAGGCTGCAGTCCGGTTCGGAGCTCCATCTCCGTCCCTTTTCGCGCCATGTCCTCAGGGGATGCCGTCCCTCCCCTCTCCTCCGGGAACCCAAAATGCTCAGAAAGGCGGTAACATGGAACTCTTTAACTCTTTAACTCCCACTGTTGTTCTGCATGATATTCTGATGTGGAATACCGACAACAAAAATCACAAAGCCACAACACCAGTTTTATTCATTGTTAGAGTGATCCTTTCAAATAGATTGAACTAGACTTTTTTACTTGCAGTTTTGCACTTTATTCAAGTATGTTCATTGGGTAACTACTGTTGGAAATATCCAAATAATTTGAGCACACAGAAAACAGTGTTATGTCTTTTGGTATGTTTTTTATTACTCGATGCTTTATCTCTTTCTCCCCTGGTTCCTCATTGTCTGAGTACACAATCTTCCCGATACTCAACTAAACATAAATTGTTGCTAGCTAAGCTTATATTGCTAATTAATTAACTTCTCACACTTGGTCACTCAATACTAGATCATTGTTTCTGGACATCTGCTGGTCCTTGCATAGAGATAAAGCTTGGAAGGAGGATAGAGGGGAGTATATTGATGCCTGCCTGTTGCATCCCAACCTATCCACAGAGTGAGGCAATCCAACCTTGTGTAGAGGCCCTTTGATGTTTGTTAAGTCTATTTTTTCTTTTACTGAGGGTCTCTTATCTAAACAGAATAGCCCTACAATATGCTTTCTAGTTCATAGTACTATTGCAGTTTTGCAAGCAAGAATTAATCACATAATTCAGCAACTATACTTCTAAAATATGGTACTAACATATATGGTATTTCTACATTTTCACATCAGCTATTTCTAAGGACAAGTTACAAAATACAAATACACTGTGCTCTACTTCTTCAGATCAATTCCCCCATTTCAGTATCTAATGCAGAAACTACATTCCATTCCTACACTACCCTGCCTTTGTAATGTGAGCATTACAAGAAAATATGATGAATTTCTTGTTATGCCTATGTTAAGCCATTTACTAATTCCTGTATTATATCTCTTTTCTCAGAATTCCCCCGAAGCCGTTGTGTTTTGTCTCAACTGACTTCATGAGAAACTGTGAGGTTCTCATATTTGCTGTTGGGAAGTGCAGAAGCTCTTCTGAGTGATTTATGTAATTAGGAAAATGTACAAGCTACAGCTCCAGGTCATGCCTGTAATTAAATCCAAATGCACATAATGAATTTGAATTTCAGATTAAAAGTTTTGCAAGCCATATGATCTGAAGTAATTCCAAACTTGCTTGAAAAAAGAAGAATAAGTGATGAAGCACTGCTGTGGACAAGTTTCAAGGAAGAATCTTTCTTACACTACTCTGTAGTCTGTAGAAGATGTCAGTCATGCAACACAGGGAGAAAATGTAGTTGAAGTTTGGTAATGGTGCATTTTAATAAAATTAGCATCTTTTAATATTGTACTCCACTGTAGATTTCCAGGTCACCAGGAATCATTAGGCTGACCTCTTTTCTAACACAGGCTGTGCTGTTTCCTGACTCTTTCCTTCAACTTGTACCCAATTAAAGAATGTATTTTGGGTCAAATGCAATTTTGACTGAGAACTCCCAGAAATGTAGAGCCTACCACTTTGCTTGTGGATTTGTACTCACTGTTACTCAGTATCTTCGTTAAAAAGATCTGTGTTGTCTGACTATGATTTACTCAGCTGTGATGTGATTTGCTTCAAGTCCTAGCAGGTTAACGATGCTTTTTGTAACTGGTATTTTGTGGTCTGTGAAAACAGGCATCAGGGGTTTTTATTTATTTGTTTGCTTGTTTTGTTGATTTTCAAGTGAGAATTGTGCTTCCTCAGAAAAATGAATTTATGCTTTACTGGTTAAAGATATACTCTCTAAATGTATTTTCAAATAAGTAGGATAATTTTTTATCAATTGACTACTGCTAGTATTTTATTTTATTTTAGATCTGTATTTTAAATTTACTTATTATGATAAAAATATGGGAAGACACAAGCATACCTTTGAGATTTTACTTGTAAGCTAACACCCAGAAAAAGATTCAGAAGATGCTACATAGGCACGGCATAACAAAGTCATCCAAGTGCAAGATTGGCTGATGAGTCCTTAATAGATTCTAAATGAGATCAGCAGAATTTATTTCCCACTGTGCAAAGCCAAAATAAAACTGACACCCTCATTCTTCAAGGGGAAGTTAATGCAAGCTGAGAAAATTTCCACCCCTGCAGATAGACTTCATAACCTTAAAACAGTGTTTCACATAGAATTTGTGCGTGAGGAAGTGAGAGACTGGATCTGGAGCAGAACACCTGGTTCCTGCAGTGGGGCAAGGCACATCAACATTTGCTTAACCTACTTCTGTAGGGAGATGGAGGAAGCAAGAGCTGGCTTGCAAAAATGCCAGACTTAAACAGATGAAAAGCATAGACCACTGGGCTAGGGTCTCATCCCCCCTTATCTTCCCTTTTCACTTGTTCAACTCCAGTAAAAGACAAAAGAAGAAGAAACAATGCTTCTACCAACTTCATAGACTTCTTGCTCCCTCTTAACCACTGTGAATGTGTACACAAGAAGCTGAGCCCCCACAAGCTCCAAACTTGTTTAAATTAAAGAAAAAATATGAAAGACCAGGCACAAACAAACAGAAATGTTACCTCCCAGAAGCATGTATAAGTGTGGTAGTTGGAAGATAACATGCCAAACAGTTTTTACTGATGAGGTTGGTTGTATTGTTTCAGGTTGAGTTTTTTGCCCATTCTCATTATGCTTCAAGACAAGGTATGTGGCTCACTCCAGAAGTAATTTCTACTTATTTTCATGGAAACCTGAAAAGATACAAAGAGCACAATAATACCATTTGATAGAGAAAATTCTCAGCTATAAAGCATTATTTTTCATTATAGTCACCACCATCAGATACGCATTTTCACCAGCCATTAAATAGAGCCTTCATGCTGTGCTCCTAAAAGTCTCCACCATAGCTGCTATGATGGCATCATTGCTAGGGAAATGTCATCACAGTCCATCTTTCATGAGCCTGAACAGATGGATGTCAGAAGGCACCAAATCTGGACCAAATCTGGTGGTTTGTTAGAGTAGTTCAGACAAGACTGGCAATGCGCTATACAGTTTTCAGACTGGTATGCAGCCTGGCATTACTGTATAGCAAAAGAAATGTCTTCTTCTCTAGCCTGCCTCAGGAAATTTGAGCCTTCAGCGAAGTCAGTGTTGTGATGTGGCAGACGGAGTTTTGTCCAGGTTCTCAGAAATCCAGAAGGATTACCACTTTCCTATCTCAAAATAGTGCACACCACCTAACCCGCTGAGGGCTCTGTCTTGAACCTTTTCCTTTGTGGGGAGTTTATGTCACCACTCCATGAACTGCCATTTCAACTTCAGCTCATAATGGTGACACCACATCTGGCACTGGCAATGACGAGATCCAGGAAACTGTCACATTCAGCCTTGTATTGGTTCAATAGGTCCTGACAGACTTGAATGTGATGCTTTTTCTTCTCCTGTGTGAGCATTTCTGGGACTCACCTGGTGCAAACTTTGCAATATTCCAGTTTTGCCACAATCGTTTTCATTGCATTGAAGCTGATACTCAGCTCTGTACACAGTTCCCTGTTTATAATCTGCTCACTGATTTGTGCAGATGTGCTGGTTGAGACTCCCTTCATTTCATGGTCTCAGAGATGTGCATGGCTGTCTGGAACATGGCTTGTCTTCCACTGTCATTATTGCTGAATGACCCAGTGCCTTACTGTGCTTATATTCACTCTTTATTCTCCATAAATGCTCAACAAGCCATCACTGAATGTCAGTGGTGCCATTTTTTCCACATGGAGGAATTCAGTGACATACCTTTTCTTCATATGAACTTCCATGTCAGACACCATTTTGTCATACTGTCCCTCTGCTGCCATTTGTCACACAGCAACAAAATGTAATGGAATACTGGTGGGAAGGTTCAGCCTCTATGACCATGCCACCAACATTTGCCTATGACACTGTGGGCCAACATAATTAAACAGGAAGTATTACCTTCAGAGCAGCCATCTTACTTAGGTTCAGGATTATTTTGGCTGCCACTATTTACAAGCAAGGTAATTACCCTTCTCCATCCCAGTTCTATTCTTTTTTATAATTGACAACAGAGCCCTATCATTTGTGGACATGCTGTTCATCGCATAATCAGATGATTGTCTTCATCACCTAGCTTTCCCTTCACTTTTGGTATCCATTTATCCTATTGATAGTGTCCATAACATCTTTTCTGTTTTCCTGTAATCTGCATGGGAGAAAAGCAAGACATTTTCAGATGTGAATCAAAGGCAGAATGAGGAGCCCTCTATAAGTTCCTTCACTGTTTGTTGACCTAACAGTAGTTGTTGCCTTTGTCCCACATGGCTGGGCAACTGTCCCTCAGTGCATCAGGAGCAGAGCAAGACACGCAGTCTGCTGCCAGCAGCTGCAGTGAGGCAAAAAAAATCTCGGAAACAACAAGCCCCCAGTGCTTCTCTTCACACCCCACAGGCCAAACCTAAACAAACAGTCACATCTCCATCTCCTTTGTATAACTTTAGATTCAAAACCTGCCCCAGCCCTGATTCCTCTGGTAACACCCATAAGTCAGTAGAATTGAGCCACAACAATTATCAAGGGGTTAATGCTCAGGATCACAATCATTAAGCCGCATGTCATCTGAAAGACAGAGGATTGTTTCATTTTTAGACATTGCTAGCTGAGGAATCATTTCCTGCTTAGAATATGGAATTTATTACTAACTTGTTCAGTTATTGAAGGCTGTAGTGATGGTGGGATTGTACAGCAGGTGACAACAGATAACTGCAGCTGTTTCTTTGAGAATTATTGGCTAATAGTTTCAAAAGTACTTGATGTCCCCTTTTCCCCAGTTTCTAATTTTTTTACACTTCAGAGAAGCTGAATTCCTAGAAATTGTCAACCTTTGAGAACAACCCACTTGTCAGACTTTTTTTGGTGAAGCATTTGTATGCGTGTAATTTTATGGTAAGTCATGTGTCAGCCATAATGAACACACTCACCACATTGGTTTTCTATGCTTTAGCTGCCAAGTGATGCTGTGCAGACACTCTTCTGTCATATTCTCATCGCATCCAGACCTCAGCATACCAGTTATTATGCTAAAGAGAGCCAGGGTAGGTCATGACTGCAACAACTTATTTGTCCAGAGCTGCTTGTGAACATAGGTATATCACACAAGTGCAGGACTACTGACAGTGTTTATACTGTTTGGCTGCTAAATGGATGGAAACAGTTAGCATAACCAGAGCTGTGTACCTGAATCTCGTACATCAAAGTGCTTATCTGACCAGAGCTGTGTATCAGTGTCCATGGTTTATGGGTGGATTGGCCTGGTTCAGTGACTAGTGGAGCAGGGTGTACCCATGGACCCACACCCTGGAAAAGGGGGAAGGGGGAAAAAGGGAAAGGGTAGGGTGACGGGCCTAAAAACAAAACAGCAGCAACTATCTGAAGAGCAAAGTTAATTTACTAAAAATGATATTGAAATGCAAGATAGCACAGTATAATACAGTATAATTGGAATTGAGGCTGATAAACCAAATAAAATGAGAGTGTCCAAAAACAGAAGGCTTTTTTTTTTTTTTTTTTTTTTTTTGAGCACACACACTGCAGAGACAAGTAGAAAGGAAAAAGGGAATGTCCAGTGACTTGCAAACAGTTTTATCTTTCCCTCTGAACAGAAAACAGAAACAGAACATTGAAAAGTCCTCTGGGATTTGTAGTTCTTCTCTTCTGAGACAGGTATACCTGGAACTATCATCAATCCATGCAACTGGAGCCCTAACTGTTAAACTCCCAGAGCACTACATGATGTTATGATGTGGAATATCTGTAACAAAAACCAAGCAGTGTGGAAGAATGATAGGAAGATGTTTTATATGTATATGCATGAATCAGTACTTAAAAATAGATTCCTTAATTTCTTAAGAATAAGGAGATTTGAAGGGCTTTTTTGAAAATCAAAGTCATTCCCACTTTCTCCCTTAGAAGAGAACTGAAAACTAGGGAGCCTCAGGTGATAGTTCTCCTATGAAAAGCTGGGTATTCTGTGAGTCAACAGCTTTTACATTCAGCCCTAAACAGCATACAGATTTTGTGTATGAAGGAGAGAATTTACTTCAGATGCAAATGAATTTTCAGTGTCTCAGTGATCTTTCTATAGCTAGTGTGATTAATGGGCCACAGACAATCGAGATTCCCCTACATTTCCCTGTGGGGCCTGTCCTAGCTCTGCTGTAGTGGTGGAGTCTGCTCCAGCCATGCTGAGTATCCTAAGTTCCTCAGAGTTCATAGAACGAGCTGATGACAGTCAGTACATTATATAGAGTGGTGCCAGTGCTCAGCACTGAAATGAATGAAATTGTTGACTTAACCACCTTTAGCAAAAACACATGACAGAGAAGTATCCCTTTTCAGGACATACTTTGGGAAAAAAATCTATATGAAAACAAAGAATATTAAACAGTCATGTTGTCATCCTTCCAAAACTGCATGGCTGATATGTATGTACGGTATCACTTTTCTATGACTCAAATAGAAAAACTTAACTGAAAAAATGCTATTTGCTCTTTGGAAACAGACAGCAAAGTCCTCATGGTAACCATAGGTACTATAAGGAGCATGCTGGTCTCTTTCTTCTCATTTCTTCCAGACTTCAGTGGGTTAGGTTTGTTCCAGGTGCAGTCCTGAGTGATGGACTGTGTAAAATTACATGTGTGCCAAAATTATTGCACAAGGACTGGTCCTAGTGAGAGATTTACAGGCCATTATTAATAGGGAGTTTATTCTCTACAGGAAGGGCTTGACTATTCTGGATTTTGAACCCACTGTTCCTGTTGATATCTGGGAGGAAAGCAGGTGTTGCTGGAGAGAGTGGCACGTGGATTCCAGCACTGTCTTTTTGGGTAGTCAAGGCTTTGTGCAAATGATTAAAGACAAAGTTGTTTGTCTTCAGACAAAAGTGTTTGATCAAATTAAATATGTTATTTTTGCAAAGTGTGAATTTGAATGAAATGTTCTTTTCACTATTGTCATTGATAATAACCTCACTTTTTTTTTTTTGTTTGTTTTGCATTGCCTTTATCTTTTTTCTAGAAAGAACTTTAAACCTATCCTCTTCTGTCAGATAGGTCAGGCAGCACTTGCACATCAAAACAAATCAGTGCTTGACAACATATTTAAAATAACTGGAAAGTAGAAAAAGAACTACTAAATACAACTTAATCAGAAGAAGTGAATGAAACTATTTACTGAGGAAACTAACACTTTGCTGTAGCAGAAGTTGTAGCTGCAGGAACAACTTCTATCAATCACCCAATGTAAATTTACTTTTTACTTTCTTTTCTTTTGCTTCTATTTTACCATGTATTTCTTTTCATCCTTGAGCAATAAATAAATAAATAAAATTCATTTGTTATTGATTTAATGAAGAGAAGATCTCACTTTTCAGTGATTTAATGATTATCTTCATCCTTGTCATGGCTTTATGGTTTTTGCTATCAGTATTCCACATCATAACATCACATAGTGCACTGGGACTTAAAGAGTTAATGCTCCAGTTCTGTGGATCATGGATAACTTCAGGTACCTGGTTCTCAGACAAGAAGAACTACATACTACATACCCCAGAGGACTTTGTGTTGTTCTGTTTCCATTTTCCGTTCAGAGGGAAATATAAAACTGTTCGTAGATCATGAAACGTCCTTTTTCATCTTCTGGATCATCTCTGCTCCCAGCCATATTGCCTCAGCTTGCTTAGAGTAAGGCCTTCAGCTTTTTCATTTTATTTGATTTATTATCTTCAATTCCAATTATACTCTATTATATTGAATTACAGATTGATATAATGCATTCTGATATCTTACTTAGTGAATTAGTTTGTTTCTCTTCAGATTATTGCTGCCTTTTTGTTTTTAGGCCCATCTCCCTACCCCTTCCCCTTTTCCCTTTCCTGGGACATGGGTCCATGGGTCCCCCAGCTCTGCTAGTCATGGAACTGTGCTGAACCAGCCCATAAACTGCTAACAATCATATAATGAAATTCTAGGGAAATTTTCAAAGATCTTCATCAGCTAAAGTAAATTAAGAGGCTATTTGCTAGGTTTAAGTAGCACTTCATTACATGTATTTGCTGTCAACTCTTGAGTAGTCCAGGAATGTAGAATTTTAATAGGAAATAAGCCTGTGCTCATCAATGAAATATTAGTAGGCAACTGGCTTGAGGACTGTTAGTCTGTAAAATAACAAAACCGTTGATCAGCCTCTCCAAAGCACTAATGCAGGATCAGCTAAAGAGTTCAAATGAAGCAGCAGTCCTGCATGGGAATATTTAAAAATTATTTAGCTGGTGGCAGCTGCTGCAAAGTAAGAGCTGTTGTATATGGATCTAGACATTTTTCCAAAGACAAACAATGGGGGTATATAAAAAGCCAAAGGTGAGAGATCCACCCCACTAGTGATATGGTAGAGTATGATCTGATCTCTCCTGGCTGCAGTGAGAACATCTGCAGTGATACTTTTTCATATTTCTTTTAGAGCAAAGTGAACCCATATGAAGACCACTTATAGCAGTTTGTTCAACATTTAGAGGGCAAAGAGCCTGGACAACTTCAAGAAAATGCTCTGTCAAAGCTGGACCCAAGAGAGAGGGAGCAAGGAAGGAAAAAGGAAAACCAGATGTAAGGGTGGTGTTGATGGATAGCAAAAGTGGTTGAATGTTTCTCTGGAGTACAGGGGGCAAATCGTATACACTTAAAGGGCAGAAGGGGGCCCCAGAAGTTGCTGGTGCATTGAATGGGCTTACGTACTATCTCAGAGGCTGCCTCTGTCCCAGAAACTTCAGCTTAGTGCTTGTTCAGATGTATGTTCCCTTATCAAAAACCACAGCGACCACAAGGTCTTGTGTCTCCATGTGTTAAGTGGCCTTATCCATACAGGAAGGAATCATCAGGGTTTAACAGATTACAAACTTGGATACACCTCCTCTCATGTTTGAATCTGCAGATCATTAACCAGAAATACAGAATGTTCTTTACAAGACTATCTGGAAAAACAGAATATTTCTCATTTCTGGTAGGTCTTGAGGGATGTCACCAGAATTTGGGGGACTTTACAAATGAGAGTGTAAAGCAAATGAGTAAACATATGTCCTTTGTTTTTTTTTTTTTGTGAAATGTTACTAGAGCCTCCAAGATAAAAATCAGAACCAGTGTGTATGCAAGTAGCAGGAATATGCAGAGAAATCAAAATAAGATATTTTGTGTCAGAATTTCTTCCTTGATGCATGAAGAATAGTAATGTTATGCTATTATAGCATAATTGTGCTTTTAAAAGGGTTGCAATAAAATATTAGTTCAATCTTTCTTCATGGTACATGTGTACATATATAAATGAACCAAGTAACAGGAAATTGTTCACCCTTAAAACAATTTGTCTTGTATTCAGATTTTGGTTGTGAGGATTGAGTAATAACACCTGTGTTTTTTTGTTTGTTTGTTTGTTTGTTTGTTTTTTCCCAAATCTGCACTTAAGTTCACATTTTGTTCCTCTTTTTTTGAAGACACATAGTTCTTGATTTACAATGGAGATGTTATTCATTCAAATTTACATTGATTGACTGACATACAAGATCTCATCTTTGTTGACACTTTTCAGCAAGAACTTGCTCAGTTTTACTGTACTTGGAAGAAAAAGATTTTACTAGTTAGCTCTGTGGCACCAGATGTTTTTATTTATTTCCGCTGATGCTAGAGTTGTCATGAAGCTTAAAACAGAGCTGGAATTAAAAGTAGATGAAGCATGAGTCCTATCAATGTGTGAAAGGTGATATTTGCCATTTAAAATGATAGTTATTTGTTTTGAAAACCGGGAAACTGGCAAAAGTGGTGAATCAAATTCTCCAAGCATTTTATTGAAGAGGTAGGAGTTAACATAGATTCTCAGCAGCACCTAGAAAATAAAACAAATCTGGGCTACTTTGAAAAGTGCATGTGTTTTGGTGCAGTCAGCTATTTCCTCTACATTTCTTGGCCCAAACTTTCCATTAATGTATCTTCTCATGGCAGCTCCATAGCACAAATGGAGCCACTGTGGTTTACACCGGCTAGTTTCTGAAGCCTGATATGGTCACCAACAACCTCTGCTGGTGTAGAAGTAGCAAGGAAACCCACATGGAAAAGATGTTACTAATGCATTAAAAAATAAAATCAATGCTCAAATTTAAGAGCAGGTCATGTATTAAGTAGCTTAATATCTTTATGGTCCATGCACTGGATACAAGATCATTGGCTATCTGCCTGCAAGGGAGGCCATAGGCCCTGCAGGATCTGTGTGGTTTGCTGTGCTGAGCATGCAAAGCATGCCTGGATCTAGGTGCTCTCACCCCAACAGAGGGCCAGGGAGCATTGTCAACAGCATGAGGATTCATGGCCAAGAGTACCCTTGACTTTGTATGTCCACAGTCCCAACACGTAAGTATCACTGTCCAAGCTGCAGTAACAGTGTTAGTCTTGTCTGTAGACTGATGCTTGGAGTTTGGGTAGTTGCATCACAAGTACACCTGCCTCCAAAGAAAATTTCTAATTTGGAACTTTTCCTATGGTTATTCCCTCTCACTGATCATTTCTATTCCCTTCAGATTGTGGAGGCAAATGTATCTTTAACAACAGTGGTTCTGAAGTACAGTTGACAGAGAGGCATAAAGCTACAACTCCTGCTGATCTTGGTTATGCATTCCTGTGTTTTCTGATCATAAATAAGGAACACTGTGGAAATAGTCTTTGTAGTAGAGCAGAACAGATGAAGCATTCAAAATTAAATTCCTATAGAACCATAGTTTTACAGTCTCAAAAGGGTTAATTCTGTGTATTGTTTGATCTTAAGTTATTCAGAAATTCAGATGCTAAGCAGATGTGCTTGTAAAAAACAAAAACAAACAAACAAACAAAAATAAAACACAAAGCCCTCAGCAATTTCCTATGAGAGTTGAGAAACTCACACAACAAACATAATCTTCTTGAAAAGTATCTGAAATATCATTTCTGTACTACGTGCTATACTTGTCTCACCATGACATGCACTGTGACCTGTGCCATGAAAACCAAGGCAGACTGTTGTCAGATGCTCATGAGAAGAACAGGAAAGATCTGAATGTGCTAAGGCTAACCCAACCTCACTGTGAACTTCTGAGGTGAAACTTGCACTGATCTTCAATACAGTATGCATAGTCTCTCCATGGGAGCAAACCAACTGTCCCCAGCCTTTTTCTCATGTTGTAAGCCTCTGAGACAGACCAGCTGCCTGACTGCCATCCCTGAACTGCCTCTGCTGTTCCCACCAGCTGCTGCGGAGGGAGCACAGAGTAAGGAGCAACAATGCCTGCTCTCCCTGCCCTCTGCCCACGGCATTGCCCTTGGGGAGAAATCAGAAAATGTTTTTGTAGTGAAGTTCTGCTCCACAAGCTCTTGCCCATGGTCATCTCTTGATCACTTCATGACTCTCTGGATCTGTCCATCATGTCAAGTTCCTACTCATTCCACATATCAAGCAAGCACTGCTAAATACACTTTGGGATTTCAGTAGCTTGATCTCCTGTTATTGAAGGCATGGATCTCCTGTCTTCACAAGGAGTACTTCACTCTGCAAGTACCTCAGTTTATCCACATGAATGGTGGGAGTGCGAATGCCATGCAACAGAAAGCGATATGACCACTGATCATTGAAGGAAATTCTGATTTTATATGACACCTAGAAATCCAGTCATTGTCACTTTAATCAGCCTCAACAAGTATCTAGAGTGTTCTCAAGGGCATGAGACTGTAAAATTAAATCTCTGCTTTTGAAATGTTATAGTCTTGACCACAGTGAGGTCAAGCTGAAGAAAATGTTGCTAGCATCAGTGTGGGAATTGAATGTTGTTTCTGCATCAGAACAAGATAAAAATTTTGTTAATTTCATGACCTCTGCTACCATTTGGGCCCTTTATTACAATTAATAACTCTTTTCAGAGGTCTTTCTACTTTATCAGG
>PPHD01023996.1:0-12277 GCA_002909625.1 Bambusicola thoracicus
TTATTATTATTATTATTATTATTTCTATTTGTCTGCAAATATTCAAGGTTCTCGTGTGAGACTCTTGTCCTTAAAGCCCAGGAACACCACAGTGATCCTATGAGAGCCCTCAGTGCTGTGTAGATGTCCCCATGTGATTTGGGGTGGCCTGGGTGCCCCATGCATGCTGTGCTGCTCCTGAGCCAGGGTAGGGGGGAACAAGTGGAGCCTTAAGGGCTCAGGTCCAGACTTAGGTGCTGGCTGTTGATGAAAATACATTTCATTTTTGTTCTGCAAAGAAAGAGAACTTCACGTGGTAGTATCTGAAAACCTTCAAGTACAAACCCAACAGTGTGAGTCCTACGAAGGGCTTTTTTAGCACAGACATTCCTTTAGTTTCATTGTGTTGTTTGTCCTTACCCCGAGCAAAAAACGTGGATGGAAACTGAGCTATTGAGCTGTTGGCAGTGCTGTAAACATGAGAAGTACACGAAGAGGAAGAAAGGTAAGTGGAAATGGAAAGTGGGACAGAAGTAAGTTTGTCTCAGAGACAGAAAAAGACATGCTGTCTGGACTGAAGGGCTGGAAGTCTAAATTTAGATAATGAGAAGCAGCAGTCGGGAGAGGAGGAAAAGAGAGGGCAAAGATGCAAAAGTCAGGCAGCATTTTCATCCACGTAAGCATATGCTCGTTGCTTCGTGGTGCATGCCCTTGAAGGCAGCTTGGCTGTGGTGTTTTTTGGAAATATTTGTTGATCAACACAAGGAGTTTGAAGCAAGATTGCTGGTGAGAGCAGAGGAAGTGCTTTGAGTCAGAGTGCCAGGGCTGGAGGTAGCAAAGCAGGTGGCAGAGGCTGGAAGGTTTGTCCCTGTCACCTCTGGGGAAGATGAAGCTCCCTATTGGATGTGGATGGAGGGCTCATTACCAGTAGCCTCTTTCTCATCTCCAGCTCTGTAAAATAGGATATTTATTGTGTCTTTTTCGCCCAGAGAAGCCAGGAATGCCCTTTCCCTCCATCCCTGGAGGTGTTCAAGGCCACGTTGGATGAGGCCGTGGGCAGCCTGATTTGGTGGGTGGCAACCCTGCCTGTGGCAGGAGGGTTGGAACTGATGGTTTGTAAGGTCCCTTCCAACCCAAGCCACTCTATGGTTCTATGGTGGTCATTGTCCTCAAGACTGAAGAAGCCACCTTAAACGCTTGGTAGAATGAAATACCAGACCTGCTCATGCACACACTCACTGCATCAAAGCAGCGTCAGGAAGAGGAGAAATCAAAGCTGATCTGATTTTTGTAATAACACTGATTACTTTACCTGGGAAGTATGCCAAAACATACTGTAAATACAGTAACATTTGTGTTCCAATATGCTAGAAGAGCTATTTTTAATGGGGTTGAGGAATCTGTAAGGTAATCTGAGTCTGAAGAAACTGGATCTGCCCTCACAAGTTTTAGGGCGAGTCTGTCTGGCCGTGGAGCTGCTCTGGGTGGGGAGGGGGCTGATGCAGGCGTTTACTGGGAGCTTCCAACCTTGATGGTGTACACCCCTCAATTTTCTGTGGTGTCATGCAGCTGTGGTGGTGTTGAAGTATCTGTATGGGCTTTTCCCCTGCCTTTCTCCCTATGCTGTGTGGGACACTGAGGTACAAGGACCCCTCTGATGACCTTTCAGCCACATCAGAGCCCAGGTGCTGACTGTTATCTGCCTCCTTCCTTTGGGCACAGCTTATGAGGCTCTGCTAGGAGCCTGTTCTTGGCTGGGAGCAGAAGGGATGCTGGCTGTAGTTTACTTTTGTGAAGGCCGTACTAAGAGGTGACGTGTAATTATGTCACCATTGTCTTGTATAAACTGTGTTGGTCATCAACGGAAATGGTTAAATAGAATGGGACCTTTTCTGTTAAATATTTTGGGTATTTGTGTGGTCTTGAAAAGACTATAAAAATTGCTGGATGTTTTCCCTGTCTTCTGAATTAAGAGCCGCTTAGTTATCTTGATCTGCCCTCTGACTATCTGTACAACAGAATTTATTTAACTTTTGTGTTTGTTCTGTCAGCCAAACATAACTCCAACAGTGTCCTTCAGTAGGAGGAGCTCCCCCGTCCCATTTCCTGTCTCTTCACAAAGCCATCAGAGGGCAGCAGCTCCGCCATTCGTTACTGATGATGGAGGAGCAGGATTACTTCCATGTTTTCTTCAAAGTTCATGCACTTGGAAGTGATAGAGGAGAGGCCAGAACAGCTCTGCATGGGCAGCTCCAGCACTGCCCCAGAGCCAGCAGCATGTGGGCACCGGAGCAGCTCCATGCTTGCTCCTGCTTAGCCTGCAGCTCGCCTTGTAGTTGTGCCCTGCTGAGCAGCTTCCTGGCAGCCCAGTGAGAAGCTCCCACAGAAGGACGATCTGTGTGTGGCACAGGCTGTGCTGTAGGTAAAGGTCTTCTGTAATCAGCACTCCGTTACACCGCATTCTGCTCCTGAGCTGTTTTCTTTGAGCTCCAGCCATACTTTGATGCTCACTTTCTTATATTCATCTTATAAATGGTAACATAGGTCTTCTATGAGACACACAGGCCAATTTCCTTCAATCATTTCCTGCTGTGATTACTGATTTCTTAATGATGAGAAGTGCTTGACTGATACGTGGTTGGCAATCTGATACCGAGTTGTAGTTATGGACTAGGAATGTTATACTTTCTTAACATTTGTGATCTTAGAAAGGGTGATGTTCTCCCATTTTTCTTTTCAGCCATAGAAAATAGTGAAATAGTGATGGAATTGAGTAAAGGCATTCCCAAAAAGAGCAATGCTGGGGGATCTGCAGAAGCTCTGTACCCAGGGCTGCTTTCCTTAGAATCACCCAATCATAGAAGCACTCAGGTTGGAAAAGACCTTAAAGATCATCGAGTCCAACCATGACCTAACCATACTACCCTCACTAACAGCCCTCCGCTAAATCATGGCCCTGAGCACCACATCTAAACGGTTTTTAAACACATCCAGGGGTGGTGACTCAACCACCTCCCTGGGGAGCCTATTCCACTGCTTAACAACCCTGTCTGTAAAGAAGTGTTTCCTAATATCCAACCTAAACTTACCCTGATGCAACTTGAGGCCATTTCCTCTTCTTCCATCTCCGGTGGTGGCGTTCTGGAGCACATCATTTAGAACACCGATACTTTCACAAGGGATATATTTCATAAAATGGTGGCAGCCCCAGCTGAATTCTTAACTTGCTACTGGCATTTCAAGAGTGGTATACATCATCTCGTACAATCTAAAGCTTTACAAGTTCCCACATTCCAAGATACTACATCGAAATAAAATGTGTAGATAGAAATGCAAGCACACAGATGTAGTAGTAGATTAATTGCTTTGAGTTTTCTTTTAAGTATCATCCATAATTCCTTTAAGCTTCTGTGCATTTACTAAAGCTTGTGCTCATCTGTGCAGATGGAGCACAGGTTCCTGCTGATGGAAAGGCTCCTTGCATTCCTTGGGCAAAGCTTCTCTTCCTGCCTGACTTCAGGTCTTACAGCCCTTATGCAACAAAGCTGCCTAAAGAAGATTTCAGTCATTTCACCAGTATTAACCCCTGCACTTTTCACACCTCCGTAATCCATGCCACAGTGAATTTGCTTCTCCAAGTCATGTTGTTAAGGAGCACCCAAGAGCCCCCAAAAAGTGAGTGATACTCTACGGTCAGGAACTGTGGTGGGAAGAGATGCATTGTGCTGTTAATATTTCCTAGTCATAACAGACAGCGTTTAGCTCCTTTCATCGTTGGAAGACCAAATATGTTTGTTTTACTGCCCTCAAACTGATAATGCAGTTCAGAATTGCAGCCTGTCTTTGCAAATCTTGGTTGTTCCATAGAGCTTTGTGAGCTTGCTAAAATAGAGAAACATGCTGTGTGCACTGTTGACTGTGGGTTGGTTTTTTCTCATTTTTTGTGGATACCTAAACGTTGTAATGGGTAATCAGAAAGGAGAATATACAGTCCATATTGAGTAAGAACAGAATACTGCAGTTTTGTAGAAGCACTTAAACTTGTTTTCTTGTTCAGCTGTATTAACTTACTCTGATTTCTCTGGAGTAAAACTGATTTTCAGTTAAGAGACTGATGGGAAAGTTGGTTTTCACGTTTCCATGATGCTGTTGCTGGTGGTCTGGTGTTTAGCTGTAGAAGTATTGTTTTCTTATCAGAATTGGATCTGTGATGACATATCTTGAATAGGAATATTAAACTTGTTACGGTTAGAAATGCAGGAAGCTGTTAGGGGTTGAGTTGTTAGTCTGAAAAACGCTTGTAAGTTACAAAACAGTTGGAAAGTGCTCTGCCTCTTGCTGGAAGGGAGCTCTGCAGTAGGTGCCAGCTCACTTGGAAGGTGTTTTTCACATTCAATGCAATCAGGAGACTGGAGCTTGAGGGCTGAGAGCGTGTTGCTTGCAGCAAGGCTTCGCTTTTCGACGTGGTTGCATTCCCAGTGGAGAACAAATGGTGTGAAGTGCTTCTTCACGTGGTGCAGGAGCAGAAGTATCTCATCAAAAGAATGGTTTAGAAGAACAGGGCGATTCGAGCAGGTACCTATACACAGTCTAGTCAGCACTGACTTGGAGACCAATGGCTCTATTTATAAGATTGGATATCTAAATATAAGTAAAATCACATGGAGTGTAGCAAAAATTTGAACAGAGTATAACAATACAAAAATAAACATATAGAAACAGAATGTATTTGTTTATTTAAAAAAAAAAAAAGATAGAAAATGATCAGTACGCAATTAAGAACAAACACTGTGCCACAGAAATATTTGTTTTAACCAGATGGTCTTAAGTAATGCAGTAAGAGATGTGGTCACAGCACATTAGTTTTGTTTCCATAGTAACACTAGTTTGGCAGACTGAGTTATTTAGATCTGCACTGCAGTGCTCATAACAGTGTAATCCTTATATACGTGCTTTTATTGAGATTGAAAATGATACTTATGCACTTGAAAGTGTGCACACATTATGATAAGTCACATTTTCCCAAAGCAGGAGCATGACGGAGGAGGGTATATTTGCTTGACCAAGCGATGACTCCAAACATGACTGTAAAATTATGCATCAGGTTTTGATTTGTATCCATAAATATTCCTTCAGTCTGCAGCACTGGGAGTCACAGTAGTTCTAATATCTGAGAAGAGCAGCAGATGTAATTTTAGATGTTCAGCGCATGTGTACGGATGGTGTTTGTTGTTTAATATTGATATTCAGTTGTTATTAAATGCAGTATTGACATAGAATATGTGGAAGCAGCACTGGTTTCTAAAGCTGGGTTTGTCCACATGCTAGTCCATGTGCTATAGGTAAGGGACAAAGCTTGGCTTCAACTTTTCTGTCTGTGAGAAGCTTCAAATGAAGCTAAATGGGAGATAGCTATAACAGTTGGTACTGAAAACATGCTCATCAACCAGTCCTAAGTTATGCCATGCATACTGGTTTGTGTTTAAGACCTGAATACTGTGGGAACTTTCAAGATTTCTCAAGGCAATAAATTTAATTGACATGTAGTGAATTGTGTTGTTAGCTGTGTTAAGTTGTATGCATGTAGAGTATGCCTCAAGTAATTAAGAATGAGAGGGATTTATGATAGTTCAAACAGTTCTACCAGATGGCAGTGGCTGGTGTTGTGGTTTATTGTTTATTAGAGAATTACAGGATCACAAAACCCATAGGGGTTGGAAGAGATCTCTGGAGATCACCTAGTCCAACCCACTGCCAAAGCAGTTCCCTACAGCAGGTCACACAGGTAGGTGTCTGGGTGGTTCTCCAGAGGAGACTCCATTACCTATCTGGGCAGCCTGTTCTAATGCTTTGTCACCCTCAAAGTTTTTCCTTGTGTTTGTATATAACTGACTGTGTTCCAGTTTGTGCCCACTGTCCATCACCCTGTCACTGCACGCCGCTGAGAAGAGCCTGGCCCCATCCACTTGGCTTCCACCCTTCTGTTATTTTTAAGCATTGATAAAATCCCCCCTCTCTTTCTTCTCCAGGCTGAACTGCCCCAGATCTCTCAGCCTTTCCTCATAAAGGAGATGCTCCAGGCCTCAATTTACCTTTGTGATGCTTGACTGGACTCTCTAGAATTTCTCTGTCTTTCTTGAACCAGGAGCTCAGAACTGGACACAGTACTCCAGATGTGGCCTCACCAGGGCAGAGCAGAGGGGGAGGATCGCCTCCTTTGACCTGCTGGCCACACTCTTTTTAACGCAGCCCCGCATACCATTGGCTTTCTTGGCCACAGGGACACACTGCTGGCTCATGGCCAACCTGCTGGCCACCAGAACACCCTGGTTCTTCTCTGCAGAGCTCCTCTCCAGAAGGTCAGCCCCTAAATATCCGCACACAGCATCTTGAAATACAGAAATATGCGCAGTAACGTTGAGCCAAAGTGGTGCAAAGATATGATGGGTGAAAGCACAAATACAGGTTTTAATGTACCACACCTTGAGTGTTGTGCTGCGTAGAGAAGACATCACCACACTTTGAGTTACCTTTAACACGTGAGAAGTGATTATATCAAACTGTCAGCATCAATTTCTAAATGACGCATGTGGAAATACTTCTCTTTCCATTGGAAAGAGGAAAAAACGCCAGCGACGGAAGTAGGTTAGGGGAAATCATTCGGTGCTGTTTTTCATGGGCTTTTTGCTTTGCCTTTGATGTACCTTTCAGCAGTGTATACAGAAATAGCGAGGCTCACAAATAATTTATGTTCCATTGATCTTTCAGGTGATCCTGAATTAAGAAAAAAATGTTTCTGGTCAGTGTTCCTGCTCCACACATGGCTCCTCTGCTGGCTTTTGTTGCTGTTATTCTTCTTGTCTTTTGCTAATAAGAAGTTTCTCAGCTGTGGAAAAGAAGAAATTTGCGTTTCATTTGGAGTAGAAGTGTAACTGTAAGCTAAGGAAGGCGTTTCCAGTGCCATAATAATTAGTGATAGATTTAATCTGAGAACTGCTGGGGGCTCTGGGGGGTTCCACATGATCCCACCCTGCTGTTGTGGCTGTGGGGCATCGCTGGAGCCCTCAGATTTGTGAGAGGTTTCCATGTTCATTCCAGGCAAAAACCATCAGGAGCTGTGCAAGAAATGTCTCTGCTGGCATTGCTTTAGAAATGTTGAGTTAAAGCAGTGCTTGGACAGCATGAAATTGTGGGTTTTTTGGAGTAGTATGGAATAGTGGTACAGAAAAATGGGATTTTAATAAACACCCATCAGTATGCTTTTTTCACTTGAGTATTTTCCTTGCAAATGCACATTCTTTCTAGCTAAATTTAAATACACAGAAACAGGAGCACTCTTTGGTTCCTTGCACAAAGTGAGCACATACTGACTGTTCTGCTTTCTCCTGAATTGCGAACTCCTATGGTAGATTGTTGTTAATACGACTGAAATAAGAACAGCAGCAACAAAGCCAGAAAAACCCAGAGTGGAGGGGAATGCAGATGGTGCAGCCCTGGAGCTGCTGCCAGCTGGGAGCAGGTGACTGGGTGCTGCTCGAAGCACTCGGGCTTGTGGTTGGCGGGGCCTCATCCTCCATCCAGCGCTAGCAGCAGTCGTGGGCTCTGATTTAGGCTGTGCTTGTCTCCCTCTCCAGCCGGCATCTGCGTCTTTTAAACTTGCAGGAATAAATTTACACAGGCACGAACAGAAACTCGTAGGAGTTTACACGGTGCCAAGGTAAAAAGCAGAATTTTAACCAAAGCACTTTCGAGACGAGCTGGCTTTACAGCGGCTGGGCCAGCCAGGTGGAGCTCCACCAACACCTGATAAGGAAGCAGGCTTTGGGCACCTGTAGCTGTGCTGGCCTGCCCCACGTAGCCATGTCATGTGCATCCACCACGGCCTGCAGGAGGTGCTGAGGGCTCTGTGTTGCAGTGAGAAGTGATAAATGCATTTGTAACCTTATGGCATTCTGAAGTATATATGTATTTTTAGGAAGCAAAGATAGGGCTGGGACAGTCGGTAGTCTGGACCTTGCTCATTGCTCCAGAATACCAGCAGGCCGAGTACTTAGTCAATCAGTTAAACAACGGTAATGGTACGGAACCAATATCTCAGTGCACTTGAGCACGACTAATTTTAAGCATGTGAGTACTGTGCTGGTGCCTGGCTGTCAGCTGAGCGGGATGGCAGCCTGTCCTCTGCTCAGCTGCGGCTGTCGGGGTCAGCTGAGGGCTCGAAGTTAAGCCCGAGCTTAAGCAGCTCTCTGCTGTGCCAGGGGCAGGAGCGGTGTGCTGGGGCACTGTGGCCCGTGTCAGGACATCTGCCTGGCAGTCCCTGCAGGCTGCTCTAAAGCACTGCAGGTTTAACCCTCGTCACCTCATTTAGCCTTCTGCCTTCTTCATCGCTTATTATTTTTCCAGTATTATTTTGAAATAAACTGCAGCCAGATCACTGTTCTCCACAGGTAGGCATGCACCATTTTGCTGCAGGTAAATCAGAACACTCTTAATATCTCTTATTTTTGTTTCCAAATACCTTTGCACCTGAAGTCTGCATAGAGTATCCTCTGCCTCCTTTCAGCTTTTCATGTGCAGACTGTGCTCAGCCACTCTCAGAGCTGCACTAAAAGCCTGGTAAGTAGGGCACGGGGACAGCGGGATGATGGCGTTTCCTCAAGAAGTGAGGAGCAGAGGAAGGGCTGGGGCTGGGAGCATCTCTGAAGAGGAGTGCTGTCTTCCAGGACCAGGGTTGCGTGACTTAGCAGTACTGCTCTGCCCACCGGCATCGCTGAGATCATTGCCCCTCTGTGTTCCCTACAGATTCTAGTCTGGGGCTTTAGTCTCAGAGATTGCCTTTCCTACGGATAATGCTGTTTTCTAGATTTCTGTATGCAAAGCCTCTTAATGCACAGTAGTTGAGGAAAAATGGCTCTGGCCACCCCAGAGAGCCTCAACCACAGCTATAATTCAGCCATGAGCATGGGGAGAGGAGAGCTCATTGGGGTTGCACGGGGTGTAGCTCTCAGGCTCTCTGGGAGATGTCAGTGCAGTGCAGGTAATTGCTGTAACGCTATTTCGGCTGGTTTCCATTTCTTCCAGAGCCCAGGTTGCAGCTCAGGGCTTTGTTTTCAAGGTTACTGGCAAAGCGTCGTGTTCCCAGTGCTTGTTGTACTTGGGGTTACATCATTTTTCTATGACTTATTTTAAGTAATCTTGCCGATGAATGTGTACACAATGATGATGAAGAAATGCGTAAACTTATGTTGCTAGGCACATTCTTCCCTTTGTTTTTCTTACAATTCTCTTTCTTGTTACTCTGCTTATAAGAAGTAGGTGCACTGTGTTTCTTAATAAATAAACGACCAACATGTCACCTTGGTCAGTCAAGAATGGAAGAGCTCACAGGAGCTCTCGCTTAGGCTGAATCTGTGTACTTAAAAAAGCAGGGAGCAGAATCACAGAATTATATAATCACCAAGGTTGGAAAAGATCCTTAGGATCATCCAGTCCAACCATCCACCCATCACCAATGGTTCTCATTAAACCATGTCCCTCAACACAACGTCCAAACGTTCCTTGAACACCACCAGGCTCGGTGACTCCATCACCTCCCTGGGCAGCCCATTCCGGTGCCCAACCACTCTTTCAGAGTAGCAGTATTTCCTAACGCCCAGCCTGAACCTCCCCTGGCACAGCTTGAAGCCATAATTTTGAAGCAGCATTAATTTTTAAGCAGGTCCGTTTTTGGAAAGCTTCTGTACTTTATTTCCACGCTCCACACCAGCTACAGCCATCGGCCGGGCAGCGGGATGGGGAATTCTGCACTGCTGGCAATGTCTGCAGAAAAGTGCTTTGCATTTGGCTTAGTTCATGCATTTTTTAAAGACAGACTACAGATGGAAGAATACAATATTTTAAGCCAGATACGGCTGAATATGTATCCGTGTGACTCAACGTACTTAATAGTTCAACAGAGAATTTCCATGGCTGCAGCATCAGGTTTGTTGTGAAGCCGTGAGGTGCGGGCAGGCTGGGCAGCTGGCAGGGGGATCTGAGGAAGGTACCAAACTTTGACTGTACCCCGGGAGTCATTTCACCCAATGCTGTGAAAAATGGTCTTCTTCATTGTTATTGCCCAGACTGGCTGTGCGTGCCCTATTCCTGGAGGTGTTCCAGACCAGGTGCAATGGGGCCCTGGGCAGCCTGGTCTAGTGCCAGAGCTGGAGGTTGGTGGCTCTGCCTGCGTCTGGGGGTTGGAACGTGGTGATCCTTGGGGTCCCTTCCAACCCACACCATTCTGTGATTCTATGATCGCATTGTTTTTTTTTTCTCTCCATGTCTAAATTTTAAATGCATTTAGCGCTTCTTTTGCGTCTGAGATTTTAAATAATTACTACATTAAGCTAAAAATGAATTTTTAAGCTCATTTCTTCAGGAGAAGCAAAGGACGTATAAATTCACAGATACTCCCCTGGCCCGGCGCCCAAACATCTCTTTTGTTATTGTGAGGGAAAATAGAGAGGTTTGATTAAGACCTTTCTCCATAATTAACCGTCTGTAGTTTCCTCCTGTAGACGCTGTTCCATTTTGGTGGTACTTGTCACGAGGCTCTGTGGAATTTCAATAAATCTCTCCAATGAACCCCCCAGATGGTTTTCAGGATCTTTATACTACATTAGCAATTACAGAACCACGCTGCAAAAATAATAAACCCCTGTTAATTGCAAGCATTTAATTGTGTAGATTATTAATTTAGCATGAAGAGCAAATGATGATCTATATTCTGTTGTCTGCTACAGAAGTCTTGGATGTATTTTTTAAGTTCTGTAAGTAATTTCATTTGGGGTAATGAATGATGCATCTGGTAGCGTTTGCTCCGTGGATCTTAAACCGAGCACTTGAACAGATTTATTAATACATACATTCAGTGCTACCTGCTCGACATTTCTCTCGCAGCCCAAAGAACTGAGAAGCCTGCAGTAGAGAAAGCTCACTCCTAATTTAACGGTGTCTGAAGGTACACGAGGCACTAAGGTTGCAGGAAAACTTGAATTTAATGGGGCGTCCAGGAAGTGTGGGGAATGAGGGGCTCTTCAAAGCAGAGGGAGTTGGGTTCAGATGGTAGGAAGGTAATGGCAGTGGAGGAATGTGTGACTGTTTGTGCCGAGATGGGAGTTTTCTGTGCTAGAATTAACCAGATCTTTTTAAAGTTTTACTTACAGTCGGATGCTGCATTGCCTCTCTACAGGCTGCTTTTTGATGGTGAAAAAGCCCTGGTGAGTGACAGCTGTGTTTTGTATATTCAGAGCTTGCACGCAGCAGTGCTCTCAGCTGTTATTCTTAATTTGCTCCAAGTAAAACCCACTAATCCTGGGTGGGGAGCTGTCTGGAAGGGTTTCTGGAGATGATGGGGTGTGGAACCTGTGCGTGGGTTTGAAGAGCGAATGGCGAACGCTTTCTTGAAGCTTTCCAGTCTGCCTCACTCTGCCTTATGAGAGGGCTCCATTTTCTGCTCCCGCTGGCTCCAGAGGCGGCCACCTGCTCCTTCAGCATCTCCGCTGTCCCCTTGCCGTGCTGGCTGGCACAGCTCTGCTGCCTTTCCCCCTCCTGCGTTTGCTTTTTCCATAACAAAACAGCTGTATGTTTTCATTTTCTCCCCCCTTTTGCACTTTTTCTCCTGACGACTGTATTTTAGCAAAGACTGCGATCACCAAAGATGTCACAGTTTGGCCAGCTGATGTAGTGAGATGTAACAAGCTGCACTTCTGGATGCTGAAGTGTTTCCGCTTAGACGGTCCTGTAATTTAATAATGCAGAGATGGTTACTTGCTCAGTCAAGGGGGTAGCTTCTTTCATTGAAAGCAGGATTGCTTGCACGGTAACACTGAAGCATGATTATTTCAGTTTTGATTGCAGTACTTCAGTCTGAGGTTTAGTACTTAAAAACGAACATTTTCTGATGAATTTTCTATAAGCTGTTCTTACCTTGCACAGAAACAAATGACTTTGGGAGATGCTTTGTAGGGTGGTGGAGTGGCTTGTAGGGCATCAAAATACTTGCAAGGAGCCAAGTTGTTGGTTCCACAGACCTTTCTTTGGTGGGGGAAAAAGCCAAAAACATTGTGTTTTGTCTCTAAATGCCGCAGTCTAAATTCCCTGTCTCTAAATGCCGCGGTTCTTTGACATCCTTCCTCCCTTTTTGATGGTGCAGGTAGGAACACGGGCTGTGTGGCTGTTGAGAACACGGGCTGTGTGGCTGTTGAATTTCCCTTTTATCTGCACGTGCTGCCTCCTGCGTCACAGGGATGCCTTTGTG
>PPHD01023997.1:0-12276 GCA_002909625.1 Bambusicola thoracicus
AGGTTTTTCTTGCTTTATGAAAAATATCATTTTATGTTGTTTCCAATAGGATTACTTTAAAAATGATAGGGCAAATTCCATTCACCTGTTGAACATCTGTCAAGAAATTAGTTTATTTAGATATCTAAAATACCATTAAATAAATAAATAAAATACATTAAATAAATACATACGTTAATAAATAAATACAATGAAACTGGATCCATTTTTTAATCCCTTACTGCTATACTTTTTTCCTCTGCCTTGAATACTCTATCTTCTAGATATGATTTGGTCTTACAAAAAGGCACCATTCTTTTCAGCTAAAACCAGTGTGAACTTCTCCTGTTAATGACAGCAAGGTGTCTTTTACTGTACTAAGTGCCAGGAATTATTTGCAAAGCTTTTTCTCAATTTGCTCCTTAATATGGCAGCACCAAGTCAAAAATACTTGTTATCTGTGATGAATAGATTTCATGTCTCAGTTCCAACAAACCAGTCACCCAGATAGCTAATGTATGATGGAAAGATTAAGTGGCAGTGATGTTGGGAAGAGCAGCAAGGTAAGGAGAAAAAAAATTGCTGATACAAGAAGGGAGAACATGTGTGAGAGAACCCACACAATCATGAGCATCCAGTGGAAAAGAAAGTAAGACAGAATTGTTAACAGATTTTATGCTGATACCATGGTTAAGCAAAGCAGGTTCATTGAAACTCAAGTTTGCTGGGAAGCACAAGGGCTTAGATCCAAAAAGGAATATAAGAGCTTAAAGTGCAACTTTCTCTGAACGTTTAATGTGCCGTAAATCAGAGTTAGGAACATAGCAAGTGGGTTTGGATTCTCAGTCTCTGCCTTCCTTGGCTAATCCCTCAATTCATCACAGGTTTCATCTATTAAATCAACTAAGAAGCAGAGGGCTTCACCAAGGCTGTGATAGACATCAGGCTTTCTCCACACTGGAGAAAAAACATGGAGTTAGAGAGGACAATTCAGGTGTGTGCTCTTCAACCACAGTGGTGCTGCTGAGAGATGTCTTAGAGAACCTCCACTAGCTCTAACCTCTCCTGGAAGTTGTGAAATCCTGAAAGTTCCTATGTATGTCTCAAAACACACTTAGCTTGTTCAACTGAACAGCCTCTATAGGACAATTTTATGCAGTTGAGAATTTCCTGTCTTGTTTTCACAGCACTAGGTAGGTACTTACTCTCGCAACATCTGAGTGACACAAACAGCCAGCACACACCCTAGAAGAACAGCCTTCTCTTTGGGTCAGACAACACATACTTCAGTAATGTCACCATTTTTGCCTTTTATGGTTCTAAAATGGGCATTATTAAATTTTCTTTTTACAGTATAGTGTCAAGTATTACAGTTACTGCGGAAAAGCTTGTCTCATATTTGCCTATGTTTTCATTATTTCAACAACTTTGTCTGATATAAGTGCTTCGTAATTAAATAAAAAGGAAGAGCAATCTCTGTGGGAATTGATCTGTAGAAACTTTTGAACTTTCAGTTCTGTTGAACAGTTCTGCTGTACATTATTATTTTCTACTGCTAGAGAATACCTAGATCATTTTCCACTTGTGCAGCTTCTCCATCATCTTCAACAATACAGATAGTCATAGCACTACAGTTTGGCATCAATCCAGGCAAGAGAAAAAAAAGGCTTCCTTTGAGACATAAGATCAGTCTCCTCTTAACTGAATACTTCCAGACTTTGTGTATGGCATAAAATGGTAACCTACTCTAAAAGCCAATGAATAGATATCTGGCAGGCAAAGGTGGACTAGTTAATGAGTAATAATACACCAAGAGCTTAAGCATGCAAATATGTTTATGTAGAGTTCTCTCAGACTAGCACAATGAGATGTAGTGCTGTTGCTGCTGGCATACTGCAGCCACCTCCCATTACTGCACAGGCAGTGATGTCCTCCCATGGAAAGACTGAGATATGATCTCTGCCACTGAACGAAGCAGCTCATTCATGGCAACGCACAGCACAGGACCATGAATCATAAGCATTACATTACTGCTGTTAGATCCTTATAATTGCCGTTTTGGCTACATTACTCGAAACAGCTTTGTGACTACTGAGAAACTGGAAGACACCCACACAATCCCTTCTGCATTGAAAGTGCAAATGACTTCCTACTGCAATAGTTTGGGACAATAAATTTATCAAAGAATAAAGTTAATTAGCACATACCAAAACAGATGGACACTGATAATGAAGTCCTTCACTGTTTAAGATTAGATTTCAATAAAATGTTTTTTTCCTATTAGATACATTAGCTTGAAAAATATAAAAACTCATTTCTACTACCAGATTAAAATACTGCTCTTGAAACTGCTAAGTTAGGTCCAGCCTGCAATCATGCTCATCAATTAAAATTTTCCCATCCTTAAGATGACACACCTAGGAAAGTAGGTAGATTTTTCTGAAAAAAATATTATTGCCATTTCTATTACTTAGGCATATATTAGGTTTCCATTTATAAAGTAGCTATATGGAAAGATATTGAGTGAAGATCACAAAAAGTTAAAATATTAGATCAGAAGTCTTCCAAGAGCAATGTAGTTTCCTCTCTGATGTATCATTAACCCCTCCTGTGAATGAGCACTATTGTGAATAATCATGAACATCACTAATAAATTTACTGTTAGCCATGAAAATTAAGTTCTGCTAAAGCATCAGCCATGTGACTACCATTTTTTTTCCTGAACTGAATCTCATCTATCTAGTATTTAACTATATTACAGTCGCTCTTATACAGTAACTTAGAAATGGCACTGATCAGGGGGAAGGAAAAATAGCACAGAACTGAAGTCAGAAAAATAACATCAAGGTCAATATGATTTCATGTAAACCAGCTTAAACTCTACTGTCAATAAGAGTGATGTAAGCATTACTTAAATTTTACAATTTCTCATATTGAAACTGTAGCATAGTTAAAACTTTTAAGTAATTCCTTCACTAGATTTTTTTCTTTCATTGTACTTAACTATTTTTAAGAGAAAAAAAATACACTTAGGAAGACATTAAACATAATACTGTCTATCTGCAGCACTTGTTCTGCACTGGCTGTGTAGGCAACTCAAAGTACCAAGAATTAGCACAGCAGAAACAAATGGGACCATTTGAAGCTAACCAATCATTTCTGTTCATTTCAAGATCCTCACAAAGTTCTAAAACCATTAATCATATGTAAGTATAAACAAGATGTTCACTGTATTAGGAATAGCTGGTTCATTTTTATGTTAATTTTTTACATCAAACTATTCATAAAGACAGAAGGAAGAAGATATGTGGAAAGGAGCTATCCTACTTGTCTGATAAAAACCTTCCAAGCTTGCGATGAACTGCAGAAACAAGACATCTATGCAAAACTTTTATGTAATTTCCAGAGTTATCTCAGTGCATACTACAAAGAATTAAAAGTATCTCAGTGATACTAAATTTCATATGATGAATTTCCAAATATATCCCTACAGAGCATGTGCAACTGGGAAGGGAAAGGAAAGAGAGACCTTAAAGTAGAACGATACTTTCTCAGACCTGAGCTGTGTTTGAGTTGGCTCAGTATTCCACATGAATAATACTATCAAGTCATAGAAACACATCATGGAGTTAAATCAGTGCAGGCAACTATACAGACCCTCCTACATCAGAACAAATTCCTTTCTTAGTGCAATGATTTTTCTGTAGGGCTTTAATTGGTTTCAGTTAAACGATTTTAACTAATCTGTATCAGAAATCACTTTATTGAAATTATCTTTATTTTAATGGCAGAACTCACTATGTAAAAAGATCTTTAAAAATCCTGAAGGTTTATCTTGAGGGCCCTTAATGCCTGTCATTTGGAACTGCTGTCTTCACGCAGTCTCACACACCAATGTCCGTGAGAGGATATGGATAGACAGTTTTTGCCATATATGTATTCAGTTCCAGTGAAGCATCTTTATTTTCCTCTGACCAATTATTCCCACATGAGAACTACTTTAGCCTGATGCCAAAGTTCAAAATAGCCAGCAAGAGACAATTATCTCTGCTTGGTATGAACACATGCATTTAATCCATTAGAAACAGGATAATTCATACTCAAAACATCTGCAACTATTGCATTACCTATCAAATTTTCCTTTTCTGAGCGTATTTTGAAAACATTTCATCTTTTTTCTCCTGCCTGCATTATTTAAGGGAAAGTTACTTATAAAATCTCCCTGAAACAACACCATCACCAGCCTCACAGGCATATCTAACATTAAACCATACTTAACATCTTTGTAAAATCTTGGTTCAAACATGAATATCTTATTTTCAGTGTTTGAAAATATTTTGCTTACCAATATCAGCTTCCCTGTGATTCTTGATATATTCAGCAAGCTCAAAATTTCCTGCTATTATAGCCACCTGAAGGATTGTAAAATAGTTAAAATTAATATCTTGCCATAATTCATTAAGTAGGAAAACATGCAAGTTATATTACTAATAAACATCACACATTTCATTTTGCAAAACTGAGTAACTTTATTTCTTGGACATTTCTACTTCCATTCTTCAACTGTTGCACACAACACATTGTGGAAGCAACATTATGAAATAATATTACAACCTATTTGAAAAAGCACAGCAAGTCTCCCAGTTACCCATTAAACAAGGCTGCTGTGATCATGGATGTCTCTCAGGCAACTGCTGTAAGACCTGTGGAGCTTTTCATGTTGTGACAGTCAAAAGCAGCAGTGAACATTAAATACAGCATCCCCAGCACTCTCAGGGCTATACTGATGACTGGAGAATTGTATAATCATTGGTTTTGAGAGATACACCAAAGACATTATTTTCCTTTTATTAATCCTCCTTGCTCCTTACCTGAACATTTAATCAGAAGCTGCACTACAATGTACTTAGGATAACAAGGAAAGAAGTACCAAAAACGACAGTAAGTCAGGTATCACTAAAACAGCAAAGATGACTACAGAAGAAAAACTTCAATAGTTCATGCATATGTAAATAATTTAAAGCATTTATTAAACTACACTTCTGGTAGAAAAAAATTATTATCTTTTTAATTTATTTCCTGATTGTAAAACATGGATGCCTGACAGGCTATTCCAAGTCCTCACTAAATGATCTTAATAAGAGAAATATCTCCACAGAAAAGGAAGAAAGATTTGCTTTTGCTATTGCTATTTCCTCCCTTATTACTTTCCTGCTTTACTGAGAATATCCATCAACTTCCTTTCCTTCACTTATTTTGAAGCTTTCTGTCCTCCCAGTGTCACTGTGTCCTTCCTAATGCTGGTAATTTCTTTAAAGAGTCAGTTCTATTTACTATTAACAGACACAAGATAACACAGAGGCCCTCAAAAATAAAGACTTTGTACACTCATGACCCAGTGGAGGCTCAGGGGAGACCTTATTGCTCTCTATAACTACCTGAAGGGAGGTTATAGTGAGCTGGGGGTCGGCCTCTTCTCTCTTGTGACTAGTGATAGGACTAGAGGGAATGGCTTCAAGCTGCACCAGGGGAGGTTCAGGCTGGACATTAGGAAATACTACTACTCTGAAAGGGTGGTCACGCACTGGAGTGGGCTGTCCGGGGAGGTAGTGGAGTCACCGACACTGGAGGTGTTCAAGGAACGTTTGGATGTTGAGGGACATGGTTTAGTAAGAACTAGTGGTGATGGGTGGATGGTTGGACTGGGTGATCCTGTGGGTCCTTTCCAACCTTGGTGATTCTATGATTCTGATTCTATGACAAGATATCATTAGAAAATCTCAACTACGATGTAGGTAAGAGTTTCCAAATCTGTTTTAAATGGTAGACTCAGAGAAGGCTTAAATCATAAGCCACATTTCGGACATCTATTTCATTTCAAAATAAAATAATTACAAAAATTTTCTGTGCTTTTCATTCAGCATGCCTCATTTTGTACACTATATCTCTTTCTGCCATTAGTGAATCTTGTGTAGGCCTTGGGCTTATTATATATCCTACTAGAACACTGGAACAAGTCTCATTAATGTGCAGTCCTGTGATAAGTATTTGTAGCAGGAATGGGTGAACTGTCTTAGAAAAGAGAACTCATTTCAAAACTCCTAAATAAAGCTAGATGGGAATAACTGGCAGATTATCACATTCTCTCCTCTGCTCTACAGTCCTCCTGGTGAGCTCACTTTAAGGCTCACATTTCTATAGACCTAAAATTCTCATTGCATTAGTCCTCATGCCACAAGTTATCACTCACAAAACATTTCTGGAAATCCCTGCAGATCCAGATCTAAATCCTTGCAGAACCCAGATCTAAAAAAAAATGTTTTCAAATACACTGAAGTAATCTCTGATTTATCTCACCGTCTTAAGCAAGCAGCAGTTGGTTTAAGGAGAAACAGGCTGATCTAGTGCAGGTTGTAAAATTTACAGACTAGGAAAGTATAAGCAAGTCTCCAAAGAAATCACTATGTTTTAAGTGTAATACAGTATCAGAATGACTTTTTCAGATTACCAAGAAAAGCTTAAAACAAAGAACATAACATAGCATTTATCATGTTTACATCCTAAATCCAAGTCCCCCCGCCTTTTTCTTTATTATTGCTTTTCAGATGTTGTTTTTTTTCCTTTGCAAATTTTCTTATCTCATTATAAAATTCTATCCAACATAAAGTCTAAATACAGTAATTAAGTTTGTTTCTCATTTCAAGTGTGTTTATGTGATAGCAGCAGCTCTGTTCCACATTTACACAGCTCCTAGCAGTTGTACTCAAGAGGTATTTACTTGTGCTTTAAAATAATCCCCAGTAGATAGCTATGAGCATTGCAAGTGCAATGTAATAATTTTTGTCTTTTAAGTAATTGATGTACGTAGAGTAGGCACCATACTTACTTGAAACAATCATGTAATTTCTCTGAGCACTTCTCAGTTGTTTTAGATATAATAATTGATTCTTGCAAGCAAAATGTATTATTATTAATCAATAATGCTGGTTCTAATCAATCCCACTTCATTTAGACTGCAATTGACTCAGACACATAAGATATCTGCATACTATATCATCTGCAAAGATCAGTGAGTTCAGAGGTAGATGGATATGGTGGAGCACTGCCACCTCCATCATCAATAATTATCCATCTGAAAATTATTAGTATTTTAACTGCTAGTCAGAACACCTGTATTCCAGGAACTAGTCATGAAAAAAAACCTTGCTTCTCAGCACTGATAATGTATCCAAATATGGCCCTCAGCCTTCAGTGGCTAGTTTTAAAGTGCTACTTATCATTCAACCTGGTCAATGACACTATAAAAGTAACAGAGAAGCTATGCAAATACTGCCTGTTTAACCTCATATTCTGCAATCTGCCTCATAAAAACAACATTTGTATATACATCAGGGAGTGTTATGCAAGCAATACTACCTTTCATCAGCATTACCACTAATTGGCATGCAAAATTCAAGCAGGGAATTCAGCAGTGACAGGCTGCTTGCTAGACAGTCGCCATGTTACTCAAATGAAAGAATGTTTGATACAAAAAAGATTTTAAAACTCAAGTAAAACATGTTGTTCAAATGACAAATACATTTTATTACTTGAATAAAGATAGCTGAGAGACAGTTTGACAGAGAATTGTTTCTGAATCAAGCACTAGATTCAGCAAGCTCAAGGTATCAACTCTTTTAATTCAATTTATTTCAGATCAGTAGAAACATTATGTAAAATTCCAACAGCAAAAACGAAGGCAAGTATGGTAAGATCTAAAGAAAGCAAGTAAAAAAGTACAAATATTTCTTGGCATAATGTCAATGTGCTTCACTTGAGTTTGATGGGTAAAGAGTGTGGGAGAAAGTGGAGTCAGAGAGAAATCTGAAACATATAAAATTATATTCATTCAGTTTTTACTGTTGCAAACTAAGCACAGTAGCCTCTTTTCCACCAAAATTCTTCTTGAACCAAAGTAGCAGTGTGAACAGACAAAACTATTAGTGTGAATGCATTGGGGCAAGTGAATGGTCTTCATAGGATGAGAACAACGGGCTTCAACCAGTACAAATTTATTACAAAATGAAGCAGTCCAACTTTTCCTTTGAGTAACATGAAAACTTTAGTGGAAATTTATTGAAGTTCTGTAATTGTACTAAATTTAATTGTATTTTAGAAATAAATATATATATTCATGTACTTTACAAAACCTAATAGAGTGATTTCATAATTTACATGTTAAATATTCATACTTCTCTTGCAGGGATGTTACACAGTCAGATTTCTACTTAACTTTCTTTCATGCAGTGACTTGTCTTCTTTGGCTTTCTGTTTCGGGTTACAATACATCTCTTCTTGGCAGTAAAAAAAAAAAAAAAAAAAAAAAAAAGCAGCACAAGCAGCAAAACTATAGTGAAAGTCTCTCCCAATTCCAGTAGGAATTGGATTCCAGTCATCAAAATGCATCATATGCATGTTTCCAGACATGAAATATTGCCATGAAAGGCTGGAGCTAGCACTTTACAGCTAGAGGCTAGCTACAGATTCTATTATGCTGAAGTTTCAAAAATTGCAGCTCTTTAAAAAACAGCATATAAAGCAGTCTTATGACATTTCAGGTTCATGTCCTTAGTGAAATTATTCTGTAAAACTTGATAAAGTCTGGTTATCTTCTCAAAAAGTCATTAATCTATGATTTTCACTCAAATCTGTAAATCTTTTACCCTATTTTTAAAGGCCATATTTACTATGCATTGGCTCCAGAATCAGAAAGACTGCTCCTGCAGTGTCCCAGCATGGTGACAATGAATGTCCAGCTGAAAAGCATAACTAAGCAGGTCAAGTACAGAGCTATCTCACTCAAAGTAGGAGGTTTTATCTGCTGCATGGACATTTGGTTGGGATCACTCACATATAACAGTCTATACAACAGAGATAATAGCAATTCTCTTGATTTTTATATCACCATTAGAGGCAACCTTATACGACCAATAATAACCAAAGTTAATCGTTTATCAGCTCCCTCCCGTATCTAACTCCAGTACGGATGTTGATATGTACACCCGGTTATTTTCTAATTACATTTGAGAACATGCAGAGCTAAATTGAATAAATACACACACCCCTACAACGGGGAAACAAGCAGAAAGTAAGGCTAAGCCAGAAGACCTGTGTAGGAGGTAATTAATACAAAATAAAATAAAGTAGACCCCTGTAGATAGAATGGCAGTATCATTGCCTACTTCCATGATGCCCTGTCTTCATAACGTCATCATAACAAAATGTTAATGGAGTCACTGATATGTGTCAGAGCTGCATTGCACTCAAGTCATGTAGTTGGCAACCTACTAGGCAGGGCAGTTGAGCATTGGTTGTTGCTGTCAGTTTGTGCAATGCAGAGCATGCCCAGTAGCTGTGTGTTTACATCAATATTTCCTCTGTCTTGGAAGAAGCAAAGCATGTTACAGCTGCTCCATTGTCTCATGTACTGTCTTACAGACAGATGTTTCTTTTCAAACCTAACCAGTGACTGTGGCTTACTGTTTGTCATGCCAGGCAATCCAGTGGTAATTGAATGGCAGCTCCGTGAAGCAGAAGTTTGAATGAAGTGGCCATGATGGGAAACAGGCAGAGGACAGGACACCCTGTGATGGCTGGTCCAGACATATGCTGTGAGATTTAAAGTCTAACTAGGAGGCAGGGTGCTTCTTTCTTCTGGCACAGCATTATTTTCATCCTCTGGTTTTCTGTTACTTACAGCAATAAAACATCCTTCTAGATACAGGCAGTTTTTAGGTTGGCTTTCAGAAGTCAATCCAGGAATCAAAGATTTCAAGCATCTAGTTAGTTCTGCCTTCCTGAATCTTGTACCCCAAAGAATTTTAGCTTAAATGAAGGCAAATAAGTCTACTTTGTATATATATTGGAGCCTGGTAGATGTACAGAGACAGTTTTCAGCGGAAGAGAGATTCATAAAGGCTTTCAGACTCTAGAAAGTACTGTCTCGCAAAAGGCTCTCTTCTCAGCATGGAAATTGCAACTGTCAATATATCAATTACTGACCCTCAAGCATTTAAATTTTTTGCATTGTAATTCATGCAGTGCTTTGTTCCTTTTAGGAAATTGGAAATTATACGTACACTTTGCCTGTCACTAACCTTTCACAATTGATTTTTTTCTGCTCCTGAAATGTATCACAGGTAGAGATTATATTAAATTAGAGTAAGATCTTTGTAGCCTGTTAGCAAATACAATTTTAGAGCTTTATAGGTTAGTCCCTGAAAGGCAAGCACCACAGCTGTATTACATTATTACTCTTAGAAACAAATTACTCCCCACAATAAGAAATGAAATTTTAAAAAAAAAAAAAGAAAGAAATTGGAGTTGTCCCCTATTAGTGTCCAGTCAATGAACTTTGACAGAGTTTCTACATGGAAATGGGGAGAGCATCTCACATTTCATAAGTTTCACTCTCAGTCAAGGCTGCTGCATTACCTTCCCCACATGCTTAAATTTTAGACCATGTGAGACAAAGCTTCAAAATGTTCTGCCTAAATGGAGAGTAGAGGAAGCTTTTTGTGCTGCACATTTGTAGCTGCAATTCACAATAAGCAGTTCATGATAAAACAGCTAGCACTCCCCACCTGCTTTTCTCCCCTTCTTTTCCAGACAATTTCACTTCCCTGATGAAAGCACATTTCATTATTCTTTCTTTCAGAGCTAATGTTTCACCCTTGCATTGTCTCTGCTATCCAGCAGAGCTCACTAAATGATAGTCTTTCAAGATAGCTTGAAATAGCAATGAGCGCAGGTATGGCACTGTACATTAAAGGAGATAGCTCCATCCCAGAACAAAAAGAGACTTTACTCAGTCTCGGGCAAGGAAGAGAAATAAATGCAACATAAAAGCTTCTCTGGGGTCTATGTACACTGCATTCTCCTATCTCCAGGTGGAACTGGAAGGAGAAGATGATACAACCCAGCAATAAGGTTCTCCAGAAATTGCCTTCCACTCAAATCATAGGCTTATAAAATTATAATTTCTTATACCACTAAGGACAATGCAACAGGATTCATAGCAGAGACTGGCGAGAAATGATCCCAAGCACCTTTGGAAGGAATTGTTAGGATCATCTCCTTAACAAAGAGACTGCTTGAAGAGCTCTTGCATGTCTCTTAATTGTGACATAATCTCTTCAAATGAAATATAATTGAAATGTTACCATTTTTAATGAACTAATTTCTGGACAAAAAAGCATACCAACAACTCACTGACAGTACCTGAAATAGATCATAAAAAACAAAAAGTCCAACAGCACAGTATCTCTAAATCACTGTGTTACAATCACAATCGTTGGACACAGATATGATACCTTTATAATTCAATATGAGGTTAAAATGTTGCTTACTCTTGGGCATTGAAAAGGAAATATAGTTCAAGATATTTCTATCACGTCCTCCTGACAGAAAAGCTATCCCTAATGCAATGAAGAGGTAAAGGCTTTTCAGAGTTTAAAGCCACTTTGAAGGCTGTCACTGTGCAGCATTTCATTATTCATCCACCACAATGTTAGAATCTTAAATTCAGGTTCTTAAGTGGGAAACCCTTTCTCTCATGTATGAGCGTGCATGCCCGTGCCGCACATAGCATAATCAAGTTTTATTCCTGATAAATAGTGACAGAAAAATCACATAGCACACTGTGGACTTGGAAAGAAATCTTAAATTGATATGCATTAGTTGCTCTCGTATATGAGCAGCATGTAGATTTTAAAACTATCCTCAGTGGTACAGATGGAGTTTGGCTTGGAAAAGCATGAAGCAATCTGCATTCTGAATTTCTTTCCCATAGGTGTGGGAGAAAAATGTACTTACCAAGCATTATTGGTTTCTTGCCCAATTTAAGAGAGCTTTTAAAATTAAGACAAAGACATATCTAGAAATCATTTTCCTTTGGAAATACATTATTCTGTAATCTCTTTGCAAAATATAACAGCTTTAGCTATTTTCAAGTACAGAAGACATTAAGAATTCAATGAATAGAGGAAAACCCCTATTTTCTGAACCAGCTGGAAAATTCTATGCAGTTGTAATAACTATATAATCTAAAATAGATATGCTGAATAATCATGAATTCAGTATTTTATCTTCCAAGTTCAAAGGGCAAAGCACCAACCCATATTTTATAGTTGTATTGATTACAGTAGACTCTTAAGTTTGAGGCTATCAGGCAAAATCCAACTAAAAGAGGCTTTTTAGTTCATCTCATCACAGAACACAACTAAACACTTGTTCTATATGCTATTAATATCACTATTC
>PPHD01023998.1:0-12276 GCA_002909625.1 Bambusicola thoracicus
GTTAGGGGGAAGTTCTTTACCAGGAGAGTGGTGAGATGCTGGAACAGGCTGCCCAGAGAGGTTGTGGATGCCCCGTCCCTGGAGGTGTTCAAGGCCAGGTTGGACGAGGCCCTGGGCAACCTGGTCTAGTAAATGGGGTGGTTGGTGGCCCTGCCAGCAGGGTGGTTGGAGATCCATGATCCTTGAGGTCCCTTCCAACCCAGTCCATTCTGTAATTCTGAACAAAGTAACCCCTCCTCCAAAATTCCACGTTACTGACCAGGTTTTTCAGATCAGAGCAGAAACCGAGTTCTGCCCAGGTGCCATCCATTCCAGCATTGTGGATATACACTTCGCTTCCCTTTTAATCCACATTTGACAGACATAAAAGCAGTGACTGCTTGTCAAGAAGAACCACACAGTAATGGGTTCCCCACATGCATGCTAAGAAGAGACTGCAGCTGAGGCATTTAACGGCAGTTTTGAATTTCACACAGACAATTGTATATCAGCTTATAAAAATCACTCTGTCTAGTTCACCTCAAACAAATCACGTTTGTTCCATTCAAGGTAACTTCACATTTAATCTAAGTTATGTTTCCTTCTCACTGCAGCGACAGCTTGCCTAATTCCAGCTGAATTATTATTTCCATCTCTAAATAAGAATTCCACTCACTGGAGACAAACAAACATCAGAACACACATCCCAAAGATCACCAACAAGAAAAGCCATGTGAAACCACATCTGATCACTCTGTACATCACATGATCAAAATGGCTCAATGTTTCTCATTTAATTCAGTGCTGCACCATATATAGCATCAGAGGGAGAGCATTACAGAAACTGCAGAGGCAAGGCATGCTGCTCTCATGATCAAGTGATCTTGTGAGCAGATTCTCTTTGACAGTCTTGTACCCATAACACAACTTTAATAGTCAAAAGGGAACACGAATGAGGAACAGATGAGCTGTTTGGTCTTTTGAAAGGAAGGATAAGCAGATGCTTGATATGCTGCAGAGGAGGATGTTGATTTTTAGCAAAGATAAGAAGAGACAGTCAGAGGTTCCAACAGGAGGCACTGCACAGACTGGCGGTGGGGGAGAAGCAATGAAAAAGATCCATCCAGTATTGATTCAGCTGATGCAGGACAGTACCTGTCATTACTTGTCAAACATTCCTACTAAACATCACACATGCTAACAAGAACAAAATGGATACTCCTGTCCTGGTACTGCTAGAATACGCAGCAGGCAGGGGGAGTTTAACAACTGAGTTGAGTTGAAAGCTTGATAACAGGCACTTCAGGACACTACTGTTTGTAACACCGGGAATGAAAACACATCTCAAACCAGCTTGAATTTGGACTGTTTGATAAAGACTTGGATCAACACAGATATATTGACTGCGTTAAGAAGGAATCCAATGAACTCTCAGCATTTACAGACACATGTTTAGACAGGCAACTTGGATTTCTTCCTTCCCTCTTTTTCATCTAAATCTTAAGTTCTCACACTACTCCAGCCCATTCAGACTAAGAACAAAAACCTCATAGGCCACGTCTAGAAGGTGAGGAGGAAGTGCCCCAGTGAAGACAGAACTGATCACAGTAACAAATGACAGTTCCTGCACTGGCTCAGACAGTTGTGCTCAGCTCCTTGTGTTCCCTGAGCCCTGCTCCAAAGCCGTCACAGCCAATGGCCAATTTAGGCTAAGTTCTGGAGCTTAGGGGAGGTCTCGTGCCACGTGGATACCAAAACATCTCCCCAGAACTGCTGGATGGGTAGAACAGACAGGCTGCACGCTCCCTGATTGGAAATGGCTGCACAAAGCTCAGACGCCGCTTTTCCATCCAGCCCACTGGCAGGCTAACCAAGCCCAAACAGGCCTGCACACCATGCTTCTGGACCAAATGGTGACAAGGGATCACAGAAAGATGCCAGCTGCTGCAGAGCCGTTGGGAACAGTTTAGCAAATAAAAGGGATAGGTGACACTAGAGGGCAGGGTCCGGGCTCTGCAGAGGGGGCTGGGAGCAGGCAGGGTGCAGAGCAGGCAGAGGAGGAAAGGCAGAGATTCAAGACAGTTTCCCAAGAAACCAGGCTGAGCTACTGCTGCTGCTCCTGGAATGGCATTTTTGTTGTGTTTTTTTTTTTTTTCCTTCAATAGGAGAATGCCAAGTGAGCAGATTTCATACCATATAAAGGGCACACGTCCACCCGTCCCTATAAAGCAACAGGACCAACACAGAGCGAAGAACCAAATAAGAAGGTTGATAATCTTTCTGCTCAAGCTAAGCGTCTGGTTTTCCAATACACTTGTATCCAGCCTGAGCACCTCACCAGGAATTCTACTTATTCATAACAAGAGAAGAGGCTCTCACTTAGGATGACAACAGGCAAGCTGGAGCCAAGGCACTACAACAGAACTAAGTGCGGCCACAGCAGTTTTCTTCTTTTCATTCTTTGAAATTCACAAGAGCGGCACATAAGCACAGTTAACTATTACTAATAATCTAATGTGCTTAATTAGTAAGCTGTTCACTCTCCTGAGGAGGAACCCCTTTTCCTACGGGAATGGCTTTGCACACACCGTGCCAATGCTGTACCGGAGTGCCGATCCTGTTGCTGCGGTCAGAAATCAGGTTACTGAGCTGCTGCTGTTTGTACCATATCGCTCTGCTCGTTAACTGCTGCATTAACATTTTTAGTAGAGATTTCTTCCGGAGGAGGCAGATGGAATTACCTGCCTTCTGTTTATGCAACAGATTCTTCAAACGGGTGAGTTACAACACATCACTGAATGCTCCTCATGTGCTTTGGGGAAATCAGAGCTGTCTTCCTGCTTAAAAGGGCTACTGCGGTCATTACAACAGTGAAGGAGTTAAATGTGCATCAGTAACACCAAATTATGAATTCCAAGTTACAAACCGCTGTTTGCCAAGATTCAAAATGTATTAGACATTAAAAAGCACAGTGTTCAGCAACTAGATGTTAAGAAGTAGAGAAAATGATTTCCTCTCACGTCTTGCAGAAGTCACAGCCTTCCAGACTCTGAGGTGTTCCAAGCACAGAAGCACAAATACAAGACTTGTATGTTCATAAAACAAGCAGTTCTCCATGTAACTCCACCCAGGAGAAGAGCCAGGATGACAGTTTTAACTATAGGAACAAAATGCTACCTGTAACAAGTTGTTTATTCTTCTAAGCTAGCTAACACACCTTAATTACAATCTGCAGCCAACTCAGCCACAGTTAACATCTTTCTCTTGTTCTCTGTGCAGACTGTACTAGCAAATTCTGCAAGCATTCTAGTAAAAAAGGGGTGCCTGTAAGAAACAGCCTGGCTTCAAACACCAGCTTCTGCTGTGTACATCAGAACAGTGACTTCTAATCACGGTGTAGCCAGTTGGTATTTAAGCTGCTCACCTACAAAAGGGTTTGGAGAATGGTGGGATATGCCATGAGAGGCAAGTCACCCCAAAGTGAGAATGAGCCCCAGGAGAAGCGCTCCGGTCACACTGAGCATGACCTTCTGAGGGGATGCGGTACGCAGAAAGAATCAGTTCAATTCATTAACAGTATAATACCACCATTGTTTATGAAGGCGATGTTAAAAGCAAAACATGTTTTGACAACCAGAAGGAAAACAATAAGCGGTTTTAAGCTAATGAAAAGCCATTTTGCAGCACCTACTATGTATTTCTAGGTGTGCTTTCTTGCATACAGAGCTCCATGCAAGTTATATATAGAAAGAAAAAAACAACCTACTAAGAAAGCGCTAATTCATGCTTTTCTAATTTAAAGCATTTAAAGAAAATCCGAATGAGACGCTGCCTCGGGCCTTTCCCATTTCCTTCAGCTATGTGCATTCACAGAGTTTTTCCACAACAGTTCCCTTAACTTCCACACATTTGGTGAGAAATGGCTGTTGCCATCTTTCCAGTTGGTCAGTAGCCAGATGACCAGATGGATCACGGCTACACAGCAGCAGCAGTCTCAAACAGCCAGCATTCACCAGTCCGGCCCAACGACGCTTCAGAGAAATACATTGACGCTGGCAGTTTCTATAGAGGAAAACAACAGAATAGCTCACACTGAGAACCTCCTTTCATCTTCACCCACACCATTCCTTCCTGGTGCTCATAGGCTGTACCTAAGTAATATGAAGCAGCATAACCAAGTAAATACATGCCGGTGGTGAACTACAAAGCTGGGCCAAGGCCCTCAGCCACCAGCAGTAGGACATTGAGCAATATGGGAATGTCCCAGCGCAGGAGGGTGGGGCAAGCTGTACGGTGAGGCAAAACTGAAAGAAAAATAGAGTGACATGAAAAAGGAAGCAACCCCAGCTTTACAACACCATTTTTTACTTTGATTATTAAGAGTATTTTATGCTGCTGTATTAATCTTGGCTTCCCAGTAGATCCACTAACTGAATACGTATGTTTAACCATTAATACATGAGCTGGGACTTGAGAAGAAAAAACACTACAGCAGGATAGAAGAAATAGTTGGGGAGAACAAAGCCTTTCTTTCTTCCTGTTTCCTCGCTAGCGTCAGACCTGAACAATTTGCTAACCTTTAACAATAACCTTGGGAAAAAACACTGACGCCTGTGTGGTTCTAATCCTGTTTTACTCAGTACTTACTTGATCTGTTTCATCCCCTCCTTTACAGAACTTTCATTCTTCCATCTGTCTTTCCCTCACCCAGACGCACATCAGCCAGAGGCACAACAAGCCATAAGCCCCACTTCTGCACCTGCTGTATGGGTACATATGCTGAGACTGCCGCTGCATTCATTAGCAGCGCATTAAAGGCAAGTCCTTGCTTCATAGTGCACACTGCAGTAGTTTTCAAACCAAAATAAAACATATGGAGTACAGGGAGAAAGTAAACATACCTGCCAAGAGAAACAGAAAACTCTGTTGTGCTCTAAATCCTCTCCATGATGGAACTCAAACACAGGGTAGGAGAAGAGCCTTGAAGGGAGGGGGGGAGGAGGAGAACAACCAGAAACCTCATAAAACGCCTGAAATATATCTTTCTTGTCCCTTGAGATGAATTTTCGTCACATGCGTAAACAAAGTTCAACAGAAGGTTAAAAGTGAGAATAATAATTAAAAAATAAATAAATCAATCAGAAAAAAAGTCATAGAAAAACAGATCTTGGTCACCAATCACCACTTTGACATTAAACAACCGTAGGACTCAGACAGCAATAAAAATCAATAGGTAATTTTCTTACTAAATGACCGCTTTTTCTTAATAGCCTGTATCTGCAGACACTGAGAATAAAGTTGATTTGCAAGCAAGTGCCAGACGTCTAGAAATCAGATTTATAGATGTGAAAGTTCGCGCATAAACAGGAGCCAGCCTTTTCAACTGTTTGCACACAAATGAAATCATGCTGAATTCGGAAGGCCTCCGCAGCTTCTCTCTGTCTGCAAAGGTCTCCTGATAAATGGGGGTCAAAGATTTTTCTCTGGACAGAATTACTCAGCAGCCATCCAGCCCTGACCCACTCTGTGATTAGGGCACAGAGCTGGGACTTGGGAGATGGAGGAGCCATCCTGATTCAGCCAGAGAGCACCAGTGCAACCCTGGGCAAGTCACTTTGGCTCTTGAATTGCTGTTCTTTATTGATGAGAGGAAACGTATACCCCTGGTCTGCCTTTTGTCATGTCAGACTTCGTATCACATCTGTAAAACGTAAGCCTAGAACTCGCCACAGCCCCCTCAGCACTGCTCTAACCCATGCCCCAAACCTCCCATATTAGAGACTGTCTAAAATCTGGTTCCAAGTGTTTATAGTTTTAAGCCCTGTTTCCCAAAAATAACAGTACTATTTACTCATACAAGCAGACTACTAAACCACAGCAATCTGACACATTTGGATGCAACGACATATTTGCAACTCTCTCATGTCAACATTTCATGGAATACCTCACTAAGCATTCCTTTAGAATTCTATTCCTACTACTTTATGTCCAAATACCATTTTGCTTGCTGTTTATGCTACGTGCCATTCCACATGTGTTAACAGAAAGGCTGCGAGATAGAATTTCAGAAGTATTGCAACAAACAAACACACAATTCTGATTATTTCCAAAGCAAAGGTATCTTTACAAGTTTCGCCAAAGTATATTCGAGCACTTTATTTCAAGTCAGGGCTATGAAAGCAAGCATTTCACAGAAACAGAAGTATATAGACCTCCGCACACCTAAGCATACAGCTGAAAACAGTTCTTCTGTGGTATATTTTACCTTTAATTCCACCTTCCTCACTTTAATATACTCAACACCAAATGATGCGTTTCTTGGATGTCCTACACTGCTACCAAGCCCCAGCAAGGCTGGTGAATGCTGCACATCCCTGTGCGTCTCCATTTCCCCTGAACGGGTGAATATCCTCCTGAACCAGACTTAATTTCCTCCTGGAGACAGACAGGGTACATATCATCCTGACTGACACCGACCACAAAGCAGATTTCCACGAGGCTGAACCCTACCACCACAGCTTTGACGCAGCCCGGCAAACCCCTAAGCCCCAAATCCCGCTTAGGGAGGATCTTTTCAGCCTAATTACACCTCCGTGACACCGGACCCCGGCGCTGTTAATTAAAAGAGGGAGGGAGCACAACTCAACGCGTTAAAGGAGTCATTGGGTACACGAGGAAGTTTCAGATCGTCTCGGAATGAGCGAAATAGAAAGAAGAGGGGGGAAAAACCGCCTGAGCAGCCGCAGCTGTGAGGCAGAGATGCCGCCCGGGCTCCAGAGCCCCCAAACCTCTCCCCGGGGCTCCGCCGCCATCAGGCGCCTCAGAGCGGGCAGAGCGCACCGGGACCCCTTCCCGCCCTCCGACAGGAGACAACAGGTCAACCCGGCTCCAGGGACGGCCCGAGGCTGGGGGTGCCGGGGAGAGGGGGAGGGGAAGAGAACAAGACCGCTCCGAACGAAAGCCCGAGGGAAAAGTGACCCCTCGGGGCTCCCCAGCGCCGCAGCGCGGGGCAGAACTCCCAGGAGGGCGGCGCGGGGTCCCCTCGCCCGGCTCTCAGCCCGCCCGCCCTCCGTCCCCGCACTCACACACACACAGCTCCACCACGTAGGCGTAATAAGACCAGGCCACGACCAGAGCGATGAAGACCACAGGCACCCAGGCCAGCACCCTCTGGCAGCACTTGAGGACGTGGGACGGCGCCATCTTCCCCCGGCGGCCGCCGCAGGAGGCATCGGCGCCGGCGCTGCACGGGCGGCGGCTGCAGCAATTGCCGCCGCTGCGGAGCCGGCCCCGGGCGGCGCGGGCAGGCCCTGGGCGGGCCGCAGTGGGCGGGAGATGGGCGGCCCCGTGCCCGCCACCACCTCCTCCTCCTCCTCCTCCTGCCTCCGGGTGGCGGAGCCCGTTCAGCGCGGCTCGGCACGGCGTCCTCCCCGGTTCACGGGGCAGTCCCTGCGCGGCAGCCCCCGGCTGTTGTCACTGGACAGCGTGGGACATCGCTCTGGCCGTCCGGGTCGGCTGGTCCTGTCCCCTCCCAGCCCCTGCGTACCGCCGCCTCTCCTGGCAGAGCACTTCGAGAAGCTGAACTCTGCGCAGCTCCGCTCTGCATCATCAACACTGTTCTCATCTTAAATCCGTAGCACAATGCCATCCAGCTACCGGGAAGGACGTAAACGCCATCCCAGAGCCGGGCGCTGCCACGGCCTCACGCCACGGCCCCGTTCCCGCCCGCTGTCCCCTCACGGCCGCTCCCGCGGCGCTCCGGCACCACCTGGCGGCGGCCGCGCTGCAGCACGGCGCTGTGGGGCGCGGAGGGGGGCGGCCGTTCGGGGTTGGGTCACGCAGGTTCCTCACGGCGTAGAGTCGGCTGAGAGCAAAAAATGAGCAAATAACAACCTCCAATCTTAGCGCCCTTTTCCAACCTTAATTATTCTATGATTCTATGTTCACAGCATGCCCCTTCCATACCAACCACCTGGCACTGTCTGGCGTGCTGACTACCTGGCAAACACTGTGGAAAGAGCACACGGTGACATTTAGCCATCCTATATTTGTTTGGTGTTGAAATGCTCACAGCCAAACTAAGGAAAAATTGGAGGAATTTTGAATCCCATACGTGATAATTCAGTAACACACTGTGGATGGTTATCTATTGCAGTGTCAGTCGTAGCCACCTGGGACAGCCAAAAGTAGCGTGAGGCAAAAGTGACTGCCAGACTAGCAGAAAATACCTCTCAGATGTTCAACTCAGGAATCTCCAGTTGCTCGTTGCACCAAGCACAGCCACCTGCAATGGAAACATTGAACCAGTGGTTGGATGCTTTCTTAGAATCATAGTGTTGTAGAATACCCTGAGTTGGAAGGGACCAATAAGGATCATTGAGTCCAACCCCTGACTCCACACAGGACCACCCAAAATCAAGCCCTGTGTCTGAGAGCAGTATCCAACCGCTCCCTGAGTTCTGGCAGCTCAGGGCTGTGCCCACTGCCCTGGGCAGGCTGTTCCATGCCCATCGCCCTCTGGTGCAGAACCTTTTCCTAACTCTCAACCTGACCCATCCCTGACTCTTGTAAAGAATTAATTTCTTTCTCATGGGCAATACATCAGAGAGGTGCTGTTTTCTGAGGGTCACTGGGATGGTGACCTCCTTACTAAAGGAGGGGTGTGAGCTGTGGGATATAAAACTGTAAGCAGTGGGTTATGAAACCCTGCATCACCCTGTTGGAAGTCTTGGGTACAGGGCTGTTGGAACCTGAATTACAAGGGAGATGTGTACATACAGTGTGAACATTTGTCTAACCAACCACTTTTGGAAGTGAGCAAATTCACAGCATGTGTACTCTTCACCCTGCACTGAGCCCTGAGTGCCACACCACCATTGGCGGGAATGGGCCAGAATGGGACTCCAGGGAGATGCAACTACAGCCAGCTTGCGCTGAGCCTGTGGTGCCTGTGGCTGCTGTTACTGCCCTCTGACACTGCTTTCATCCTTCTTCTCAACTTTCATAATAATATTGTAACCCTTTATAAGAAGTAGTGAATATGAATCACAAAGCCAGTGACAGCTGTATAAGCCTGTGAGAGATGATTTTTTACCAGCTATTGCCTGCAACATTTCTGTTCAGTGTTTCCATCCTAAGAGGAACTGAAGTAGACATGAATCAAAGAAAGATGCTGTCAAGGCTGGGAGGCGCTGGGAGGGCTGCTTGTCCTGGATGGTGTGCTCCCACACAAGGAATTGCACTGTATAAGGACCACTTGGCTCAGGGAATAACATCTTCCACTTCTCAGAGCCATCTGGGATGTATCTACTGTGACTTCCTGAGCAGAAAAGAACTCCTTAAATGGATGCTAGACAGAATGGAAGCAAGCTCTGCTAGAAGTGACTGTGTGTCTGCTTGGCTTTGAAGCACTGCACTACAGCTCATGTGAGGTCAACCCATAATTCTCAAGAAGCAAAACCCAGGTGTCCCCGGTCCATTTCACATGCCCCTTTCTGGCTGCCCACCTGCTTTACCTACATGAATATGTCTGTGAAAGCAGTGAAATGTACCTTTGCAACCTCTGCTCTGGCAGGGGTCTCCTGCACAGTCTTCCAGAAGTTTGTTGGTCTGTTTGCAATAAACAGTTCATGCAACTTGGCAAGGAAAAGGTGGAAAAATTTATTGCACTGTAAATTAATTTATCACCCCCTACAACATTTTTTTTTATTTTTAAATTGAAAAAAATATATAGCTACCAACATTTGCTGTCCTTTTGGAAAGTGGCCTTACAGCAAAACACTGCAAACACTCCTTCAGATGTTCTCATTGTTCTCTTTAGCCTTCATCATCATAGGTTCATTTCAATTTTGCTTCAGTGTTTTTTTCCTCTGAGGGCTAGGAACAAGCCATGACCAGGCAGAAGCAACCCAGCATCCTCGTAGGTGGAGGTTGATACGAAGTAATAACGTGGCTCATCAGGAATCTTTTTTATTTGTTCCTGGTAATAGACAAATCCATTTGTCTATTTGTAGGCTTATTATACTATATATTGTCCATTTGTAGGCTTAATTTCTGACATATGCATAAAACTAAAGGAGATGGCTCAAGTACTTGTTCTCTGCATTCCAGTACAGCTCATGTAATCTTGTATACATTCACCATGAGTGATTAGTTGTCCTTGTTTGCATTGGGTCAAATCCTAAACTGCAAAGAACTTGTTTTGCTCAAACAGCATTTCAAACATTTAATTTCAGCTGTGTTGACTTATTCCTCGCTTTCCAAGCATCCTTTTGTTCCGTCATGTTCATGTCTCCTAAATTATAGTTTATTCAAAAGGCATTTAAAAAAGCTTTGCTTCTTGTAATGATAGGAGCTATCATTTAAATACTGTCCTTTTTCTTTTGAATTCTCTTTTCTAAAAAGACCAGCTGCAGAGCATTTTGCTATCCTTCCATTCAGCAGAGAATACAATCAGCCATCTTGTGACTCAGCTCCCATTGCTTTAGGAGCCACCTTGTGTGGCTTAGTTAAGAGTCACACAGTTATTAGTATCCATTTCAAAGTAGATTAAAACTCAGTAAGATGCCACATAATTAAAAAACTATTCTGAAAAGAAAAAAAATGAAACACTGTATTGACAAGTCTTTAAAACTGTTCCTTTCTAAGAGTTTTCACTCCTCCAAGAAAACAGCACTTCAATTTATATATATAAAAAAAGAAGTCCAAATGCAAGTAGTCTTATTTAGGATCCATTAAAGCTAATGAACAAAGAAGGCATTGCCAAAGTACAAGTTTGGTCTGGTGAAGATTATCTTCTGTGCTCCCTCTGCAGTTCATGGAGAAGGACCCAAGGGAATGGCCTGGGGCTACATCAGGGGAAGGTCAGGTTGGAGATCAGGGAAAGCTTCTTCACCAGAGGGCGGTCAGGCCCTGGAACAGGGCCCAGTGGTCATGGCACCGAGCTGCCGGAGTTCAAGAGGTGTCTGGGCAGCACTCTTCAGACATGGTTTGATTCGTGGGTGGTCCTGTGTAGAGCCAGGAGCTGGATTTGATGATCCTTATGGGTCCCTTCCAACTCAGGGTATTCTATGATTCTATGTCAAGGACAGACTCTTCAGAGGATGTTTTGGCACATGCTGGTGCCTGAAATCCCACACATTTCTCTGCTTTGACTACAGAATCTCCTTTCTCCCGAATTTTCCTGTCTAGGAGCATTTGATATGAGGCCAAAGTGAATCTCATGTTTTGCCAAATGCAGAGTGTGTACTCCCAGAGCCTTCCTCTCTTTAAGTTGCACCAGGAGAAGTTCAGGTTGGATATAATGAAAAATTTCTTATCAGGAGTGGTGAGGCAGTGGCACAGGCTGCCCACGGAGGTGGTGGAGTCACCGCCACTGGTGAGATGTGGCACTGAGGGATACTGTTAGTGGGCATGAGGGGGGATGTGTTGATGGTTGGACTGGATGATCAGTGCCACATCTCCACATTAAAGATTGAAGACTGAAGAAAGAGGTGTACTTTCTGACACGACACAGGTGGGTGCACGGTTGGGCAGTGTTGGGAGGATGGTGTGCATGAGCCGCACTGCGGTTCCTGGGGTCTGTGAGGAGAGCTCTGCACCACAGCCTTCTGGTTAATGAAGCAAAAACTTTATTAACTGAGCCAACACCAGCCTAATGGGAAATCTGTCTCCACATATGCTGCATAATTTCTACATTATTGAACCAACTAGGAATTGTTTAATCAACAAAGACAGCAGGAAACCTTCAGAAAGTAGATGAGCAGGGAGCTGCGAGCTTGTTTGTGGATTAATTTTGTACATGCTCAAGTCTCTCAGGTTTCCTTTCCACCTCTTGTTGGGCAACATCTTCAATTTCTCTAGGAGGAATTTCTGAGGTTGCCTGGTGCTAACAATATGTGTCTATGTCCGTGGGTTTTGCCTTCATGCTTACTCTGTTCCCAGTGGCATTATAGGGGCTGCTGCTTGGTCAGCGTGGATCTCAGTAATAACAACCACATCACTGGGATACGTACTGTGACGATTTAATAGGAAAGGTTGAAGACACAGGACATGTTGGCATTCTTCCATGAGAAGAAAACTGTATTTAAAACTCCAACGTACATTTATTAATCCATCTCTATGCTTAAGTCAAAGTATGGACAATAGATCAGAATTTTGAAATATTTCCTCTAACTCTCTGGATTTGTTCCCATCTCAGCCCTTTATCTGGCAGTACTCATCTTGTGTATTCTTTTAAAATACATTAAATCAATTTATGAGACCTCCACAATATGTAATATATTATTTTTTTTTATC
>PPHD01024000.1:0-12275 GCA_002909625.1 Bambusicola thoracicus
AAAAAAAAAAAAAAAAAAAAAAAAAGGGAGAAATTGCCTATTAAACTGGTTTACTCTTTGTGATGAAGTCAGGTCACCATTATCGGAGCGATCCAAGGATTTGATCACCGATAAAAGCACTTCACGGCGTGTTTTTGTGTTACAAAAAGCAAACTGTAATTAATTTGTAGTCATCGCTTGAAAAGAGCCAATAAATAAATGAAGATGAGGTTGGACGCTTAGCAAGTTCTATCGGGAGAAAGGCAAACTGAATCAAAAGGCGCCTCTTGGATGACAAACATCAGTGTTATTGCAGTTGGCGAGAGCTGGCTCTTCCCCAATTAAAATGACTTCAAAGAGAATTCCATGACTTCTGTTCTGAGAGAAGTACCCTTAGAAGAAGGAATGTGTACAAACTCGGCAATTCTTGTTGTGCAGCCCTTTGAATACTTAGCAGCAGTACGGGCTGGGTTTGGGGAGAGAATCCAAGAAAAAAGGGCTGGAGAGATCAGAAGTGTGCAATGTTGACTGTGCTAGTGTTTTTCAAAAGGAAAATGTGAGCCGAACAAATGGCAGGGCTGTCAGGAGGCAGATGGGGCTGCCAGTAGAAATGGGTCTCATGGGGCTATGGAGGGTTACTGTCTGATTCTGGATGGTGAAAGGGCAGAGCCTGGTGGTATCAGTCTGTTTACTCCTGAACAGATGTCAGGATCAAAAAAAAACCGAGTGTTCTTGCTGAAATCCTCCAGGTAGGCTTTGGAGGTTGCCCAGAGGCAGGGCAGCCTGGAGCACCATGTGCTTTGTGAGGGTCCTTTGATGTTAGGAGCTGTGGGCACTGGAGTACCACGTGTTGTGTGATGGAAGAGGAGAACTTGTATTCCATCACCAAGGGAAACAGAATGTCTTAGTATGGATGGTGTAGTACATTAACTGCTTCAAAGCTGGAAGAAAAAATGCCCCTTTATCTGGTCTGAAACTGCCCCAGTGCTTGCAGGAATCCATGCCATGGTCCTTGGGTCTGCCATATTCTGACCTTTACAGATATCCACTTCTGGCCATTTGTTTCAGCCTGAGCAGTACAGCACAGACAGCAATTCAGTGTGATGGGCTGGAAAAGCGATGAGGAGAACAAGACCTGTTCAGCTCTACATCCCGGTGTAAGAGAGGCCAGATTTCTTGTAACATCACCATTCTTGCTGCCCACGTTTTGTTAATTGGTCACAGAGCCTAACGCAGAGACTGATGATCAGCAAAATAAGACTGTCAAGTCCTTCCCATGCTGTCTCTGGGTAAAAACATTATGCTTCCCTTTTATTTTGTAGCCCTTATCTTGCTTTTTTTTTTAGTACAGTGTGAACCAATGCTGGCACAGAAAAACATGACAGTTCCCTGAATCAGCAGTCAGAGCTTTAAGAATGAATAGGGCTTCTGTGGGAAATTTATTAGGCTCAGTAATAGAATTACAGTGTTGGTGGATAAAATACAGTGGGACATAACCTTGTGCAGAGAAAACAAGGCAGTCATCTTCCCAGTCCTCCGCCTGCTTTTCAAAGTTGACTCCATATAAACTCTAACATCTCTTTCCTGGCCATCCTTCTAACTGTTATTACTCTTATTTAAGACCTTTCTCTGTTTCACTGTGCCCCCATCTCTCCTACATCCTCAGCGAACTGGCTTTGCTTGTGGCAGTGTTGGAGGAACACCATTCGTAGCTGTCTTTGGCAGCACTTTTAAATGGAGTTGTAACTCAGTGTCCTCTGCAGGAGGATGGGATCCAGGAGAGCTGGGCAGGCAGCAAATGCCAAGTTGTTTCCATCCTCTGCTTTCTTACAAAGTTCTTTCATCTTAGAAGAAAAATGTCTCTTGGGCACCATAAATCACACCCCCGGTAGATCAACCAGGTTGGAGCCTCTGGTTCTGTATGTGTCCGGCAAGCGTGACATAACTTGTACCTTCCCTGCACAACTGTTCTTACTGCAGTGTTCAGTGCTGGCTGCAATCCCCAGTGGGTCCCCCCAGCAGTGGGATGTGCTGCAGATGTAGGTATGGCACCCATGGGGTCAGCAGGTGCTGCTCACTGATGCTTTGACTTCCTGGCTGTAAACGCTTTTTCAGAAGCAATCCTGTTCCCTCTCAGCTACAAACTCCTGAGCTGAGTGGAGTAAACGCCTTCCAATAGCTCATCCATCTGACAAAATGCCTTTTGCTCTGTGCAAGTGTCCCCAGGTCAGCTGCAACTGGAGTTTGTGCTGTGGTTGTGATGGGTAACGCTTCTGAAGCTGGAGCTGTGGTTTGGTGTCTGCTGGCAGAAGAGCAGCCTCTGCTCCTCAGCCACACCAGCTCAGCTCTGGGGCTGCTGATCCACAGCCTGTTTTGGGAGCTGGGTCTGCACCTTCTTGGGAATATCTGATTAAATCTGTTACACAAACACCTGAGGACAGAAAGTGCAGAACTGAGACACATGCAGCCAACATGAACTCATTCAAACATTTGCTGAGCCACCACTGGGGCCTTTTTATTGTTTTTGTATTGGAATCTTCTTTCCTCAGAGCCTTGTTTGTTAGAGGAATATTCATACAAGAGTAAGGCAATATGAAAGCTGACTGCACGGCTTTGTTTGGGTATGTGGAGGTGGATGGATCTGTTCCTGGTCAAAATACAACAAAAATATGCATACAGGAGGTGTAAGAGGAATTTATTTACAGGGTGTTATTCATTCTTACTATTTCCACTAACTAATGCTACTGGCCAAGTTAACTGTCCTTAAGCCAGAGAAAAGCCAGGGTAAGTAATGGTTTCTTGTTGACATCTTAATTTTGCAGCTCAGTCTATGTGGTTGCTCATCTCATGGATCTCCTAATTACTTTAGTTGATATCCCTACCCTAGCCTGTAATTGTTCTGTAGTTTCATTAAAGAGAAGGAGATCAATGAGCCTCTCCTTTTAATCACAGGACAAGATCTTCTGCAGGGGAAGGGTCTCTGTGACCCTGTGGGGTTGCTGTTTGGCTCAAGAGGGCACGAACTTCCAACTCGTGCACATTTGTCTCAGATCCTCCCTTTTTTGGGAGTGGGGAAAAAGGGTGAGAGACAAAAATCACATTCTGGTTGTGGCCTGACCCTTGATAAACCTTAAGGAGAAGATGGCAGAGGCTGGGGTGCCCTGCACTTAGCTGGGGAGGATGCTCAGTTATCCCCATCGCTGTGCTGCAGAGGTGATGAGCACATTGCCTGCTCAGGGCATTGCTCACTGCTGGCCTGGATGTGACAGTGATTATGGCTTTGGGTGTGATCTCCATTTTTATTGCTGCTGTGCTTAATAAAATAATAAAGAAATTAGTTCTATCTGCGCTCACATTCACATCTCCCTTGTTAGCCACGACCCAGCGTGCCACGTTTTGCTGTTGCAGCACCCCAGTGAAATTGTATTTCTTAATAAGGAAACTGCAGCATGGAGTTTGTGAGGTGCTGCAGAAAGGGAATAATTGCTTGCTCACCTGTCAAAGCAGAAAGTCAGTTTGGTTGTTGCTTCGAGCACAGTTTTTGCTGCTTCTGTGCCGTGTTCGACTCGGATTTAATATTAAATAAATCAGAATTCATGGAAAAAGCTGCTGCTTTTCATGGCATTAAATGGATTTTGAATACTGCACCAAACTGACAAAGCTGGGACTGAAGGCGGTGATTGCACAGCCTGCAGAGCTTCGGACTGCATTTGAAAAGCATTCAGATAGATTCCCAACTTGGTTTGCAAATATTTGTATGTTTTCTCAGCCCTTCTTCCCTTGCTTTCCCTTTTTGAATATAACTTCAGGTCTCGGAAAAGTCCTGATGTCAATTTGAAACCTGTTTAAAGGCAGATTGTTTTTCTTGAGATGGCTTTTGACATCTCTGTTTACCTCTCTTGCTTGTGCTGTTTGTGGATGTGCACAAGTCTCCTCCTCCTCCTCGACCCACGGCGGCCTTTTTCCATTTATCAAACATTGATTTCTGTGCGTTTCTAGCTGAGCTTGAAATTAAGAGAGCTGTGCTGATAATTAAAATACAAGTGATCGTTGCAATGGCCTCTTAATATGTAGATCAGTTCATACAAACATCCAGACAGGTCGCTGTAGGTGTCATATACTGTCACTTGTATTTACACACCAAAGTGGAAGGAATTTGGTCCAATGAAACAATGCTCAAAATAGTGGAGCTGGGGTGACCATCCATCCTCATACCCTGTGTCACTCCTGCCTAACAGAAGAACAGTACGTATGGGGGTATGGAGGGAAGGAAAAAGGATATCTATGGGGGGTGAGTGAGGGCTGTGTGAGCTGTCCTGGTCTGGATGTGCTGAGCACACTGACAGCTGTATGTGAAGGTCGGGGGCTACACCTGGCTAAAGGTTAACGCAGAAGTTCTGTACTGTGTGGAGTCGTATCGATTTCCCAAAGGCAGCTGGGAATTGCACTGTGGCTGTGCTTTCTGTCCCTGAGATAGTGTCACCTCTCTACTTTAGCTCGGTTTCAGAGGGCCATGACGTTTCTTTAAACCAGCCCGCCTTAGTGGGTAAGCAGTGAGCTTTCTGTTTTTGTGGGAGATTAAAACAAGAATATTATTTGAATGTTCCCCATTGCACCACCCACCAGTTCTCCATCTATAAGATTTCATTAACTTTAATGATACAATAAAACACACTAAGTGTAATAATGCAGTGATGATGGGAAGGGAGGAGCTGGAAGCGAAGTGGAGCACTCCCGTTGTTAACGTGGCTCCGTGTGAGATCGCGTCTTTAATTCAGAAAGCCGAATTGTGAGATGGGAGGTTGGATTCATTTTGGCACGTGAAAGACCAGCACTGTGGGGCTGTGCATGCAGACCTCTGTATGCAGATCATTTTGGCGTTCGTTTGCTACACTTGTATAAGTGGATGTAATAGCAAGGTGTATCAACAAGCAGTGGAGATGGAATGGCTGTGACTGAGCACTTGTACCCAGTGCTTGGGTGAATGACTGTCTGTGTGTCTCAAAAGCAGATGAGAGAGGCAGGAGAAGTGTACAGAATGTTGTAAGGTGGGAGCTGTAAAGCTGTGGTTCCTCCAACGCACAACAGGCAGCAATGCTCCTGCCTCGTAACTTCCCCTTAGTGGAGCACAAGTGCTGACTTCTTTTTCAGGTTTATTCAAACGTTTGAGGCAGCTGTAAAGTTATTCCATGCTCTCAAATCACCCTTGTGATTAAAGTTTTGTCATTACTCAGATTTTACCCTTAATGCAGCCTTGCCTGAAATTGTCCGGCCCTATTGCAAAGCCATCACTGCTGTCCCCTTACTGTGACTGTTCTTCTAGAGATGATGAGTGGTAATTTATTTTTGCAAGAGAATTGCTTGCTTTCTCTGAGTGGGGAGTATGATGTTTGCAAGGCTGATTTAGCTTGTTTTCTTGTTTCAAGGACAGATATAATCCTATATTTACAAAGTAATTACGTGGTCCTTCATGTATAGTACTTAGTCTTCCCGTGGAAACTATTCATCATGTAATTAAATGAGTGGTTACCCTTCACAACTTCTTAGAGAGTGCTCCAAACATGTGCGCTACTAAATACAGCTTTACCCAAAGAGTGGATGCTGGTTAAAGTGACCAACAGTTCTGCTGTGCTATAATTACGTATTCTTGCTGTTGCTTTTCTTTGAAATTAATTCAGGTGCATGAGTATTTAGCTAGACTTTGGGCTTTTTTCATTAACTTGCATGCTGAGAAGGGCTCTATCTGAAGCCAAGGATTACAAAATAATAATACTGCAACCTCCTGAAGTGCCCACATCACTCATATCTCTCCCATAATGTCCCAAGCCTTTGCCAACTGTTTGGAGCATTCGGAGTAATTATAATGATTTTTCATTCATTTAGTAAAAGAGAGGGAGAAAACAGAGGCAAGAAACTGAAGTGACCTTTTGTGGTAAGCAGAAATGTGCCAATATTGAAACACAATTATCTGAAGAGCCTGTGGGTACCAGCTTCCTGGTGATAACCTGTGGTGCTAATTACCTGCAAGAATTCAGGGCCGATGTTTGTGACTTGAATTAATAGGCACACGGGAAAGGCAGGACTTGCAGTGGCAACGGTGAGAAAGGAATACGGAATAGCAAAGTGGAGAGGCTTCCAAGATGCTTTTTGGTTTTGGGTTCTGGCCATCCCATCTCCAGGTGTGGCTGAGCTGCACGCCCAGTGCCTCATCCAGATAGCACGTTTTATCACGCTCTTTTAACCTTCCCAGGGATGAGAAATGAGATTCGGCAGCTTTCCCACCTCTGTCTGCCCGTAGCCTTGCAGACCTGGGGGGCACGAGCAAGGTGGCCAGTTAATCAAAATACAAAGTACTGAAAAGGTCAACCTAGTAGTGCAGACTTAATATATTTTTCTAGGATGGGAGACATTAATATTGTGCGTCTTCATAGAGCACAGCGTAATGTCAAGGACTGCAACATCTGAGCAGAAAGAAGAAAAAAAGGCAACAGAGTCCCATGACAAAGATTTTAATTAGGGTGAATAATGATATGAAGCTAACTGATATTTTATTTATTTATTTTTACGTGTCTAATTTTGGAAGATGCATGAAGTTCCGCTAATTGGCTCTGAGGATATTTTATTTTGCAAAAGAAAACCCAAATGATTTTCATAGTGCGTAATGGTAGTGACTCGCTCTGCTTTTCTGGGGGGGAGGTGGAAATGTGCCCAAATACCCATTGATTTGAGTGGAAGTAGAACAGTGTTACCTCTCCAGCATCAGGTGTCTATGACAGCTCTGTTCCTAAGGCCCCCTTTCTGGTCTTATGTAGCTGAGCAAAGTTGTGCATATCCTGGTGAAGAGGTACGTTTGCTTTGTGTCCTAAAAAAGCTTAGGTGGAATCAGGTTTTTCAAAGAGCCTGGGGGCCTACCAGGGTGTGAAATGGCAGCAAGCTGCAGCGAGAGCTTAAATCCTGCTGCTGCTGAGCCCCTAGCCATGGAGGGCCCTGGAAGAGACCACGGAATGCAGGCAAAGCTTGCCTTATTGCCATGTTGCAGCGGTGGTTTGGTTGCTTCTGTGTAGCTACTGCGTAGCTGCAGTGGCACTGCAGAAGTGCTTCAGAACCTCTCATCTGCCTCCTGTAGGTAGCATCCAAAAGCAGCAATAGCAGAACAAAGGGACCTCATTCGTTATCTCAATCTGCTTCCTTAACCCAGCTGTAACCTGACCAAACCCTGGGTGATGTTCCCACGATTCTGCAGCTAGCCAAACCTTACTCAAGGAAGAACATTTGGTGCTGTATCCTTCCTGAGATGTGACTCTTCTAACCTGCTGTATTTTGGCTGCTGCCTGCCGAGGCAAGAGCCCTCATCTATCCCCGCGGAGGCAGCTGGTAGGTTGACCTGCTGTCCGCCCCCACTGGATGCAGGATGCACCTCACTGAGGTCTCAGAACACGTTCTTCCTACTCCTCTCTCCTTTTCAGGATGTCTTTCTATTGATTAACTCAGGCAGGTAAACCTGAAGCTAAAGTAATTACCTCTCTTTGTTTTGTAAGGTCCCTAGGCCCAATATAATTTAATGACATTCCTCCCCTTTAATGGATATCAAATGACTCCTCATGATGTCCATCGTTTCTCCTCAGTGACGCTGGTGGCTGGTTACAGCTGGTTCAGACAATTCTGGGCAAACAGGCCTTTGAAAAGATAATTAACATTCAAAAAGGTCAGTTTTCCTTGCAGGTCTGCATGCTGATGCTCAGCTGTCGGCATGGGAGTTTAACTGCCCTTTATAACAAACACGGAGCTGCAAGCCCTATGCACAGCCGAGTATGTTTGTGATAATCCTGTGCGGGTATGGCTTTCACTGCATAGCATGTGGATACTGAGATTTTGATTCTTGTTTTCCATTTCTTCCACCAGCCCTAACGTGTGCATCTATCCCCTGCTTCACCCTGGGCAGCCTCCAAACCCACTCATGTCCCAAACATTTATCAGCTCTGGCTTGGCTCCTTCCTCTGTGATTTACTGGGGATGTGTACCCAAAGAAAACACATCTGAAGGTCAGATGGGGAGGAGATCCTTTGCAGCCTGTCAGGATAAGCAGTGGTTAATGCCTCAGTTCAGCACGCTGAGTTTCTTGTGTGCGTATATCCGTACTCACGTATCTTTGTACCTAACTAAGGGTGCAGGTGTGGGAGCAAGCACTGGTGCTGCACGACCTGCACGTGTGCTCTCCTGTGCTGGAGCTGCCGGGAGGGAGGGCTGTGTGTGTTCTTGTGATAGGATTTCTTCACCAGAACAGGTTGAAGGAATTGCAAGGGCTGAAGACAGTGATTAGATGGCAGTTTTGCAGATAGCATCCTTCTGTTTTGGCAGAAGAAAATGGCTTGGCCATTTTTATTGCATTTTTAAATGAGGTTGAGACAGACACAGATTTAACCCACATTGCTGAGGTGGAAGAGTCCCAGGGCTGACTCCACAGACAAAGCAGCTTCCCCAGAGAAAGCACTGCTTATACAGTTATACAGCTGACCCACATACCAGGGCTGCTGTTAGAAGGCACAGATGGAAAACTTTCTGAACGCGTGTCCTAAAGCTGAACCCGAACTGGGATTTCTTTTACCTTGAGGATGCTGTCTGAAAACAAATGCTTTCTTGCTCTTGCTGGAAGTGTAGCTCATTAACACTGAGATTCTCCACTCTGTTTTCCAGCGTTGTGTGTTTATCTGCGATGTGTTTGTGAGAGGCCTCTCTGTGGTTGTGAGGGAAACAAAGGGAAGGTGTAGTTATTAACATGGACCGAGAGTTCTGACAGCGGTTAAGGATCTCTATGTCTGCATCTTTGATTTTCTTTCTTTTCAGTATGTGCTTTCTTTAGAAGAAAGTGCTTAATTTTGGGAACATGCTCTCTATATGCAGCACGGCAAATAGCAGCAGTGGTTTGGCAGAGGAGCGTTAGGGTATATAGCCACAACCCACTTGCTTGCAGTCAGATGGCTGTGTTCTGGGTCTGACCATTGGTATGTGAACTTACACACTGCTGTGGAGTGCCCAAGGTGTTTCCATTTGAGGCTGTCCGGTTGATCCCACCAAGCGTGAGCGCTGTGCTGAGGGACTGTCATTTCAGAAACAGATGTGAAAGCTGTTCTATTTGAGCAAGACCAAACAGATAGTTGAAAAGGCAAAATCTTGGCCCGTTCCTAAACGCTGCCTTCCTTTAAACTGCTGCGGGAGGTGATCGCTCAAAGCTGCTTGAATTGCATCGGTGACATTGGGAAAGTCAGGGTCAGCACCAGCCTGGCTGCTGTCTTACCATACATTACAGCACGAGGAGGTGTCAGCTCTCCAGCTTTATTACTACTGATGGCTATTACTGTCTCTTGAAGATCTCCCTCCCACTGGTGGCTAATCAATGAGCGCGGCATCGCTCTGCAGAGTTGTAGGTCAGTGGTAGAACTGCAACAATGAGCAAGTTTGCCTTTTGCGCCAAGTATTGCAGCGTAGTTTCCCACCTCCTCCCCAAATTGTCTGCTTATTGAATTGTTAGTTTTCTGACACTAACAGATGGTTCCTCGTGGCTGGCATCTGCAACGTTTTCAAGCAGATTGATGAAATTGATAATGACCGGTTTCTGCAACAGATGGCTTATAGACAGATTTTGGTGTAAACTGACAATGTTGCCTTTAAAGAGAAGTTTCCAATGAACCCACACGTTACAGCTATGATTACAACATTATTTAGGCCCTGAAAAATGGATCTAGGCTTAGCATAAGCATTATGTGGTGTCTGAGACAAAGGTTAAGAAAGATTGATTAGATAATTAGCAGTGCTTTATTAGCTGCTCACCACATCTGCACGATGTTCTTACATAAACATTCCCTGCCTACAATTGCAACGATGATGTTTTAATATTTATTATATAGACAGGAGTGAGAGCTCCATTTATTTTATAAAATACAGTTTCCTCAGATTCGCAAACCCTATCCAGCCCCAAATTACTCACAGGAAAATCACAAGCTGGCACATATGAGCCACAAGCCCCATGAGCCAACTGCTGTTGTGTTTTGAGCCTGTTCCTGTTGACACGAGCTGAGCAATGTCTCACTCTGCAGTGAAGGTTTTGTGACTTGCATGGCATGAGTCTGGTTTTCCAGCATCTCAGCTGCTATGGATGACTGAGATGTGACTCCTGGTGTCTGCTGAGCTCTCAGGTGTCTCTCCCTTGCAGTGCCAGGCTGCAGTTGCTCCTGGGTTTGCTGGCATGATGGCATGTTGGAGCAATTGGTCTTTTAGTTGGATGGGTGAAGATCTACTTTAGTCCTGTCCCTGTAGCTGCCTTTCTGGGCCATCACCTGTGTTTTAACGGGCCACAGAATATCGCTTCTGTTGGCTGAGGTCGAGGGGGTGCTGCTAAGCTGTACTCCACGTGCTCAGACTTTCATCTTAACATGAGCAAGTTCATAAAGGCAGCCTCTGCATGTCTTAGTGTGAGATATGCGGGAGAATGGCAATATCCAGAGCACCCTTAATGCTCTCGGATACATTTCATTTTCACATCACATTCTTTTACTCTCCCTAAAACTGCTACTGAAGTTTTGCTCTCCTCTGCACAACTTGTTGCCAGTCATCATCACACCCCACCAGCATGCATCAGTCACCTCCTTGATGCATTTTCCAGAGGCGGGGCTGCCTCTCCTCATAGAATCACAGAATCATTATGGTTGGAAGAGACCCCTATGATCCCCAAGTCCAACCCAGGCCCACATTCCCTTCCTTGATCGAGGACCCTTGATGCCTTGAAACACACTATTCAAAAACTTGTCTGGATGCCTTAAGTTGTGTTGAAGTTTTCAGAGGTCAACAGTGCTGGAGGTGGAAGGGAGTCAGTTGAGATGTGTGCAGTGTGTGCTCCTGGCAAATCCTCCTTGGCTAGAAGGGGAGCTGGGCTGGCTCCCCAAAAGCACCCGCTTTGCGCCTTGACTTGCAAATCCCATTGTTACCCTGGTGGCACTTTTCCTATCGTGCAGAGAAATGAGATTCCATGGATGGAACCTTTGTTATTGGCAAAATTGGCACAGTGGGATGGTTAATTAAAAAAACAAAAGTTTTCTTCACAGGTGTTTGTTCCTGTAACTGTGTCTCTCCATCCGAGCACTCTTCCTGTAGGCAATATTGAAATCGTTTAACTAAAAGGGGTGTAAAAAACAAATGAAATTGGAGAAAAATCCCGTAGAGAACAGCAGCTTAACCGAAATGATTTCCCCTGATTAAATTGTCCAGAATAGGTTACCTCAGCTTGAAAAGCGGGGTGCATTAATTTAACTAGGAAACAGTTAAATCCTGCCTTGGGAACACGTGGTCTGTTGGTGCGTTACCCTGCAGAAGGGCAGATAAAGAGAGCTTTTTTCTTTTTGGTGGTGGTTTCCTCTCTCTGTGCCCTTCCTCACAGCAAAGTGCTGCTTTAAAGAGGTGCAGAGGAGCAGGGAGGGGTCCTGCAGGAGCGTGCTGCCCCCTTCCATGCTGCCTGCTTCCCAGTGGCAATTGCTCTGAGCTCTTTCTGCGATATCCTCGGCTCTCGTTCAGATGCAGATGCTGTGATTGATGTGCAATTTCCACGGGATTTGAGTAAATCTGAGGATTTGATATCGACCTGAAATGGCAATGGTAAACACAGGATTGAATTTGGCTGTGACTGTTTGCTTCTGGTATCAGATAGCAGGGAATAATTGCCCACCAAAGAAAGCGAAGCATTTAGATTCTCGGAGCCCTTTAATCCTTTTTGTTCTGATTTTCTTTCTGTGAGGTTTCTTCAGTGCAGAAAAACAAATAAAAACGTGCAGCCATAAATGTATCAAAACGCTGAGGCTGGTTTAATGATAAAAATGTTGCTTTCTCTGTCTGCTCTAGATTATTTTCAGTGCAAATCACTGTTCCTTGAATGTGTGCTGCTCATAATGATTCAAAAGCTATTGCAGCTTCTGCTCTGAGGGATGATCTACTTCTGTAGCAATGCCCAGAGAAACGTTCTGCTTCCTAATCGTTGCTCAAAGTCAGCTAATTTGCTCTTCTTCTGGCATCAAGAAAAATGAGGCATGCTGCCTTTAGTTTTTAGTTATCTGGATTACTTGAGATAGACAGAGTGGGGGAGATTGGAGCTGTCGTTGTGAACAGGAGGAGCTGCAGGTCCATCTTATCTGTGTGCCTCTTCCCCAGTGTGGCCGTGGCTGGGGACATCTGTAGCTCTCCACTGGGATAAGAAAGCCCATTGGGGGCATTCCTGACCCAGCTCTTCTGAGCACCAGCAGTGTCCCATC
>PPHD01024001.1:0-12275 GCA_002909625.1 Bambusicola thoracicus
ACCATACTACCCTAACTCTAACAACCCTCTGCAAAATCATGTCCTTGAGCACCATATCCAAATGCTTTTTAAACGCATCCAGGGATGGTGTCTCAACCACCTCCCTGGGCAGCCTATTCCAGTGCTTAACCACCCTTTCTGTAAAGAAGTGTTTCCTGATATCCAACCTAAACTTACCCTGGCACAACTTGAGGCCATTTCCCTTCGTCCTGTCACCTGTCACCAGTGAGCAGAGACCAGCCCCACTCTTGCTGCAATCACCTTTCAGGTATTTGAAGAGAGCAATAAGGTCTCCCTCAGCCTCCTCTTCCCCAGACTAAGTAGCCCCAGTTTCTCCAGTTGCTCCTTGTAGGGCACATTCTTCAAGCCCTTCACAAACCTTCTTGCCCTTCTTTGGATCTGCTCCAGCACTTCAATGTCCTTTCTGTACTGAGGTGCCTAAAACTGAACACAGTACTCGAGGTGAGGCCTCACCAGTGCTGAGTACAGGGACAGGATGACTTCTCTAGTCCTGTTCACCACACCATTCCTGATACAAGCCAGGATGCCACTGGCCTTCTTGGCCACCTGGGCATACTGCTGGCTCATATTCAGCTGGCAGTCAGCCAAGTCCATCAGTCCACCAAGGTCCCTTTCCATCAGGCAACTTTCCAGCCACTTCTCCCCAAGCCTGTAGGGTTGCCTGGGTTTGCTGTGACCAAAATGCAGGACCCAACAGTTGACCCTATTGAAACTCATACAGTTAACCTTGGCTCATCGATCGAGTCTATGCAGGTCCCTCTGTAATGCCTTTCCTCCCCTCTGGCAGATTTACACTCCCTCCCATCTTGGTGTTGTAAATTTTGATTTACTTACAGACAAATGAATTATAACGTGCCCATAAGCAGTACTTTTGGTGTGGCATTAATTTCCCCAGTGCATTACTGTAGCTACAATGGTATGCTCATGTTTTTGTGGTTTGCCAGCTTGTTATTTCTCTGGCACAGTAGTGTGGTGGAGTTCCTGCATTTTTTACTGAAAGTAAAGAGATCTTTCTCAGCTTGTCACTCTCTGTATACTAGGTGATACTCTAGTTCTGTATTTGTTACTAAGCCTTACAAAGTTTTTATGGTTTTAAGCATTCAAAGTCTGGTCCTGGAGGAAATGCTCAAATAACATGGGATAATCCCAGGGAATTGGAAGCCTATATACAAAAACTCCAAGCTGCTGCTGAACGACTTTCCACTGAAAACAGAAAACTAAGAAAGTGGCATACAAACTTCACTGAGAAGGTATGTTTTGTGTTTTTAAGCATTACTTTACTCTTTCTTTCATTTATATAGAATTATGCTTATCTTCTAAAATTCTTTTAACAGGTTATATCTCTTATGAATATTGATCTACTTCGGCAGCAGCAGCGTTGGAAAGATGGACTCCAGGAACTCAGAACTGGTTTTGCAAGCCTCGAGTCACAGGCAGGGTTTCATTATCGTATTACAAGGGTTGAACATTTGACTTCTAATGCTAATCAAAATTAAGACTCAAGCATACTCGGATTTAATTAATTTTGATTAATGACTTAATTGCTTAATAATGAGGACATTTTTTTAAAAATGTCCTCATTTTTTAAAATGCTAGTAATGGGAGAAGTAAAACACTTGTTCAGTTAATTGGTCTCAGATGAATAAATGGGAAGACCTTCAGTCTTCTGCAACAGTTGGGTCTGCGCCGTTAACATTTTGAAATACTGAAATGGCTAGAGCTTTGAAGGATCTCAAGGCAGAATAGGATGAGTATATAAAATTCAGATTTAGAATGCATTTCAAATGGATTTTTGACTTAAATAATGAAGAAGCTACATTTTTATTTGTTCATCTACCAACTGCCAGTTCTTGGTTAAGAATATCATACTAATGAACTGTAAATGATATCACCTAAGCTACTTTGAGGTATCATTAGTCAGTTTCTTATTTCCTGTTGCCTTTAACAATAATGGGTCTATAATCTTAGGTGGATGGATGTGGTGATTTTGGCCTTTCTAATACAGATGTGAATCACTTTAATTGGTACATATTTACTAGTCAAAAGCGCAGTAGTTCTACTGTATTTTTCCTATCAAATTTGCTGTTTTCTCAAAGTAATGTAAATAATTAGATTATTTAGCCTATTTTAAATTGGAAATGATAAAAGTGAGCAAAATATATCCTGTTTTACAAATTATAAGCTTACTATACCTTGCCAATATACTTGATTGCTCTTGTCATGAAGCTGTCAAATTCTGTAGTAGCTCACAAGGACTTCAGGGCTCTGTCTGCAGAACATATAGTAGCAACTGGAAAATTAATGTCTGGATTTATTCAGATAAGAATTATGAAGAGGTTTGTGTTTACTCTTTAGGAGCATTATTTGAAAGAAAGGAGCTAGAAGTAAGTAAATGATTTATAGTCATTCATGAGGGAACATTACAATGTAAGTAGGTTACTCTGAAAGTAATGCCTCCTATTTATTTCTGTAGAAACTGTAACAGATACAGACAGCACAATAATACTATTTCCTAGAGCAAATTCTCAGCTACAAAACGTTGTTTTTCAGCATAGACATTACCATTAGTTATGCATTTTCACGAGCAGTGAACAAGAGCCTGCATTCTGTGCTCATAAAAGTCTGCATGGCTGTCTGGAATGTGGTTTGTCTTTCACATCACTGTCGCCACTGCTGAAATGTACCACCCATTGCCTCAGTGTGCTCACATGCACTGTTTGGTCTCCATAAGTGTTCAGCAAGCATCAGTGAATGTCAGTGGGTGCCATTTTTTTCCACGCAGAGAAATTCAGTTCTACACCTTTGGTTCATATGCAGTTCTATGTCAGACACCATTTGTCAGATTGCTCCTTTGCTGCCATCTGTCCCACTGCAATAAAATGTAATGGAATATTGATGGGAAGGTTCAACCTCCACTGCCATACCATGACTGTCTGTTTCTGATGTTGCTGGTCAACATTATAAAACTGGAGGCATTACTTTCAGAGCAGCCAACACATTATCTTACATAGTCCAGGAAGTTGTTCAAGTGTCAATTTCCAACAGTTTTACACTTTTTGTTAAAACTTTGTTTATCATTGTCTTACAATTTAATTGAGAAAACTTCATTTTTCTTCATCTCTGGAATGCTGCCTTTGGAACATTTCTTGTGTCTGCTGCCTTGAATTGTACGATAGACCTTAATTGTATGGCTTCTTGTAGCAGCCTTACACTGCCCCTAAAGACCTGACTGTAAATCAGTATCTGTTTAAATAAGAAGGGAATCTATTAAGCGGCAAGAAGTTTCTCATTTCTTTTTTGACTTGTATTGCCCATCTGAAAATGTTTGGTGGCTTACAAGTGGCCATTTACAGACTTTTGTGCTTTAAATATTCTCATGGCGCACATTCCAATGAACTTTTGATTTCTTTAATATAAAATCTTATATCTGCTTATTAATTGGTACTAACTAAACACACAGGAGATTTCTGAAATACAGAAATAGGTTATGTATCATAGGAGAGTAAAAGCTGTGTTACGTGTGTAGGTCTCTCATTCAGCCATCCCTGATATCTCGTTTCTAGCAGAATCCCTTATTTTAGAACAACTGTGTGAAATTCTTAACCTGAAGTGCAGTAGAGACTGTTTTGACTTAGATTTTGTTTCTTATTCTTATGTTCATTTTAAATAAGAAGATCTGAAGTTATTACATTTAATATTGAATCATGCAATATTTCTTTGAGCTTTTTCCAAGACAGATATCTTCAGGCATTCTACTCTGCTGAGCTTCGCATAATATTTTGAGGAGACAAATGGAGTAAAATAACAAAAATAAACATTTTTACATTTTAGGGTTTCAAGTCAAGTGATATGAAGGCTTGGAGACAGCACTGGAATCATCAACTTTACAAAGCTCTGGAGCATCAGTATCAAATAGGTTTAGAAGCACTTAATGAGAATTTACCAGAAATAAATATTGATCTAACGTTCAAGTAAGATTTCTTTTTTTTCCTACAAAGAAAATGTTCTGGCTCAAATTGCATTCAAAAATGTATTTTTCAATTTTTTAATTAAATGAATTAAATTAATTAAAAACATTTTTTTTGTACTGTGTAAAATGTATTCTGTATTTGTTCCACTTCTTAGGCAAGGCCAGTTGCAATTCAGACCTCCTTTTGAAGAAGTACGAGCTAGATATTACAGAGAAATGAAGAGATTCATTTCCATTCCAAATCAGTTTAGGGGAGTAAGTGAAACAGAGGAAGAGTCTATCTTCACTGTTATGACTGAGAGAAATGCAAATGGATTTCTGACTGCTTTTAGTAAAGCAGAAGATTTGTTCAGAAGGCTGGCAGAAGTTTGTAATCAGTTCAAGGTATTGTCAGTATTTGACTGATTCATGCTTTTTGATTTGTATCTCTTTGGGCTTTAGACCTCCTAGAATTAACCATGCTATGAAATTTGTACGTATTGTCCTTTTCTACAAGGCATGTAAGCCAACCACTTAAGCATGTGTAGCTTGAAGCATGTCTACAGTTTTCATTGAAATCTCTGTTATAGCAATCTTTCTACTCTAGCTCAATATCTGTTTTTATCATCCTTTCAGTACATAAAAGGAGCTTATAAACTGGAAGGAGACTGATATATATATATACATATTTAATTTTATTTTTTCCAAAAAACAAAGGGAAATGACTTCAAACTAAAATAAGGGAAATATATTGTAGAGATTAGGAGGAAATTCTTTAGTCAGAGGATGGTGAGACTGTGGCACAGACTGCCCAGAGAAGCTGTGAATGCCCCATCACTGAAGGCGTTTAAGACCAGGTTGGATGGGGGCCTGGTTAGCAGCCCTGCCTGTGTTAGAGAGGGCTGGAACTGTATGTTTTCTAAAGTTCCCTGCCAATGCAAGCCGTTCTGTGATTCTGTAATCCTTAAAAGCGTGGATGTGTCAAACCATTCTGTACCTCCTGATTTTTGCACAAAGAGAATCAGTTTGTAATTGAAGGAGCACAAAGCTTAAAGAAAATGTAGCTTTAAAGAGTTATTGAAGTATTGTAATATTATTGAGAATCAGAGTATTCTTACTCTAACAAATATTTGTTTTCCATGAAATTAAAAAAAACGATGTTGAAAAGGAATGGATTGTAATTGGCCAAGTAGATATGGAAACTCTGGCGAAGACGCATCTTTCTAGCAAACAGGACTGGGAAAAAAACTTCAAAGCGTTAAAAGTGAGAGGCAAGGAAGCAGAACGTCTTCCCAGGTATAGTGCTACTCTGTTCCTTTGTTTGAATAATAAATTCCTTCAGGTATATTAAAGGCAATAGTAAAATAGAAATATTTTTCATGTGGAGTTATAAATACAATTTCAACTGTTTTTTAAATACTTCCATACTTTTTTTACAGATGGAGATTTTGTTTTTCAGTTTTATTTTTAAACACTTACTCCCTTTTCTCCATGGAACCCTCTCAGAATGCTTTTAATGACTCCTTTTCATATGATGGGAGCCTTCCTCAGCACTCAGGGTTGATTCTGAGATAGTACAAGAAACAGCAGTGTTTTAACAATTATTTTAGCTAAGTCATGTACTCCTGGATTATAAATAGCCATTGGAAATAGGCTTAAAAATATTTATATGTTAAATAATACATGTATTGAAGCACTTGACTAATGTTATATTCTAAGAAAGTTTAGGCTTTTATTCTTACAGGCATTCACGTAGGATCCTGTGTATTGTATGGTTAGAGTTACCAAATGAAATTGGTGGGAACCACCTTCAGAGCAAATAGAAAGAGGTAACACTTCATGCAGGAGGATGGACTGATGGAACTTGCTGACTAAATGATACTTTCAGTAGTAGAGATATCCATGTGTTTGAGGATAGGCTGAGAGAGCAGAAGAGGAATCAGCTGATGGATCTTGATGCCAGTAACCACATGTGGATACGCAGCGTCACAAGATGAAAATAATTGGTTTTGAGGCAGGATACTCAGGAAGATTGTAAAATAGGGTAGCCCTTTTCACAGTGTTCTTTAGGCGTCTCCTTAAAGTCACTGTCAGAAATAGGGAATGGGGCCTTTATATGACTCACTGTGTCTCTTCTACCTTTTTAGCACTATGAAAGCCTGGGTTGGTAAATTCTCATGGAATTCTGAGACCTAAGGACATTATTGTACAAATAATATTTTTCTTCTTGAGTATAAAAATATTCATTTTGAATTCAGTGACATTAAGTGTATAAAATCAAGTGATTTACTCACTATTGGAAAGATCAGTGTGTTAGACCTTAGTCACCATAATGTTGAGTATATATGCCTGATATTTGTTATATGTCTTTCAGTGCTATGAGTAGCACAATTGTTTATCCAAGAAGGTAAAAACTTGTAGAATGATGTGAGATTTCTTCTTATTAGGCTACAAAATCAGGGTAAACTACAGACGTGCCTACATTGTAGAACTATATTGGGACTTGTACGTATTACTGAATACTTGCTATTTTTGATATTTTTCTTGAAGCACCATCAAGATAGATTGCTTGACAGTTAACTGCAATCCTGTGAAAAGTGCAATAGATGATTTTATCCAGAAGTTGTATGATGTTCTTGTCATTTCTTTGAGAAAATCTATACAAGGTAAATAACTTCAGTGAATAGTTTTTTATTTCTGTACTTGTGTGCACTAATGTTACTGTATTTGTTAAATACTCCTTTTATTTAACAAATATTTTACTTTTAGACATTGTAAATTGCAAAAATCACAGTGAAGCAAATGTAATTGTTACTTGATTTTCACTATAGGCCTTAGCTATGACCTCTTGATCTCTTGTGCATCTTTTCCATTCAGTTGTTTTAGCAACATCTGTTTCAAATGTAACAGAATACCCCTAGACAAGAAACTCAGAACAGGATCGTGCAGAGCATGAATTAATTCCATAGACTGGAAGCTGAATTGCTTTCTGGAAGATGTATTATTTCCTGAAGTTGTGAAGAAAATACATTAAAAAATAGGCATACATAGATAGCATAGCATAACTATTATGCTTTACAGCATAGCTTTGCTTTTCTTTGTGTGAATATTTTCACTGTGCAAGGTGGCTTTTTTTTAGTTAGTTTCTTCTAAAACAAAACAAAACAAAACTCCCACACCACCTAAAAAAAATTCACATCTGTTTTTTTCCTATTACCATAAAAAGACATACAGATTTTGAAAACGTACAAATAAATGCACCAGCTCTGCATGTTTAATTCTCAGAAGAGACTGATACTTATATTTTAAGTAATGCACTGCAAGTAGTGTATTAAATTGAAAAATCTATATGTAAACATGAGCATCCAGCCTTTGCTGAAGCAGCATGTAATATTGGGGTCTGCAATTTTTAAGTATCTTGTATGCAAAGCAATATCTTATGCTGGTGTCATACCACAGCACATTTGTCTGACTTTGTTATTTATTACTACAAATAGTTTTTCATAACAGCTCTGTTTTCTGTGTTTCTTTATGTAGCTCACCTTTCTGACGTTTCTTCATTTCTTAATGATGCCATGGAAACATTAGTTGTTAGACCCCAAACTGTAGAAGAAATATCAGAAGACAATTTAAAATATTTAAATCTACACGAACAAAAAGGAGAGGTAAGATACAATTTTATCATATCCAAGACAAAAACTCTAAAAAAATCTAACTGTGTTCTGGTATCAAAACTTACATTTAATATACCTTATTTAGAATATGCAGTGGTGTTACAGAGTCAGGACAGAGGTCCATGTAACGCAATATTTTCTCTCCAGCAGTGGAATAAAGTGGCTGCATAGGGAAAGAATATAAAATCACGATGTCATGTTTGATGTTTTCTCACACTTCTAGTCTCTAACCAGTTGAGCTTTATGTAGTTCCTCTGCGTGTAGTACCACAGGTTTTCTCTTCTACAGCCTTAGCTAGTCTCCTCTTACAGCAAATATACCTTTGACATTCATATTCTGATGAAGTGTAGGTTGGTCACTCATTACAAGTAGGACAGTTCTTGTTATCATTTGTTTTCACCTGGTCTGCTAACTTCATACCATTTATATTTTACTTTGGAAGAGATGTAGAGCAATCCATTCATATACATACTTTTCATGACACACAGTGATAATGCTCTTTGTCATATTCTGTATCAGCCATCTCTTCTCTATAGTGAACAATTTTAGTTTACTCAATTTTTCATTTACGCCTACCATCACTCTGATAATCTTTCTTGCCTGAAACAGCATTTCTCCTTTGTATTAAGGCATGTTCTCATCACTTAATTTTTGAAGGAAAGTGTATGTAACAGATCATTTTGGAAAATGTGTCAAATTCTCTGCATTGATTTCCACTTATTCTGACTTTAAAAAGTTTATTTTCTTTAGTAAACTTTGGCTGGTTCTCAGCATGTGGAAAAAACAAGTTGTTTTTCTATTATAAAAGAAAAAATGCTTTTCTATATGAGTACTGTATCTGTTTATATGAAGTCTCTCCGTTCTACATCTTTGTTTTTCCAAACTGTCATAGGTTAACCTTAGCAGGCAGCTAAGTGCTACACAAACCTCTCAGTGCTCTCTTACTTTCCCCAAGCTCTTAACCCAGGATGGGGGTAGAAGAAAGGAGGAGTAAAAGCAAAAAAGCTCGTGGATTAAAATCAAAGCAGTTAAGTGAAGGAAAAGTGGAAGAAAGAACAAGTGGTACAAAGGCAATCTTGGGTAGAGCAGCGCCCAAACATTTCACCAGCAAAAGATAGCTAACCTCCCTAAACCTCCATTTGCTATGCTTTATTGCTGCACAGTATGTTATATGGTATGGAATATTATGTGGTTAGTTTGAGTCATCTGCCTGGTTGTGTCCCCTCTGAGCTGATTTGACACTCCCAGGATATTAAACAGGGAGGCAGTTAACAACATCTTGATAGTGAGCAAACACTGTTCTGTACTAACTGAAACATCAGTGTGTTGTCTGCATTGTTTTGGTGACATAATGTAAACATAACATAGCTGCTGTAGTGAAAATTAACTCCTTGCTAGCATGTATTCAAATCCTTTAGTACTCTTGGTCACATTGCTTTTGAATGTGGCCAGACCAGACTCCTGGACTGCTTGTGAGATTCCAGGCCCGCTACACACTTAGGTACATATATACTGAACTTCTCTTGCTCTGATACTCTTTTGGAATCTGATTGATTGGGTATCTACAATAAGTAAAGAGGCATTTACCTGTTTCACAATAAGCATTAACTCCTATATATTTCATTTCAGGATGAAGATTTAGAATTTTTCTAAATACCTCAGATACTGTTTTTCTAGTGTTTTACTTTTTATGTAAATGGTATTAAAAATGCAAATGTATGTAGACACATAATCTATGGATACACCAATGGTGATTCTTACATATTTATTCATTGTTTGGATAAACAGGATTTACTGAATTTGTACATACACACGTGTATTTTTGTTCCACTTGAATTTAGATTTTTCTCCTGTTTCAAGAAGCTGAGGATAAAAACAAACTTTTGCGAACTGTGGCTGGTGCAGGTTTGGACACAATCAGTAACCTGAGAGCTACGTGGGACAAATTTGAATTAATGATGGAAAGCCACCAGCTTATGATAACAGAGCAGGTAACAACCAATGTTTAATCATGGACTCATAGAATGGCTTGGGTTGGAAGAGGTTTTATCGATCATCTAATTCCAACCCCCTGCCATGAGCAATGTTTCTGCCCACAAGATCAGGGTGTCCAGAGTCCTTTCATAGAATTCCAGAACCACAGGGGTTGAAAAGGACCTCTCAAGATCATCTAGTCCATGATGCTATAGCAACACCTCCAGGGGTGGGGCATTGACCACATCTTTGCACAGCCATTCCAGTGCCTCACAACTCTCTAAAAAGTTTCCTCCAACAATAAAATCCAAATCTCCTCTCTTTTATTTTAAAACCATTCCTCCTTGACCTGTCTGCCTGTATAAAAAGTAGCTCCCCTTCTGTTCATAAGCTCTTTTTAAGTGCTGGAAGGCTACAATGAGGTCTCCTCAGAGCCTTCTTCAGTCAGCTTTTCTTTGTAGGAGAGGTGCTCCAGCCTTCTGATCATCTTTGTCTCTCTCCTCTGGACCTGCTCCAGCAGCTCCTAAAACACTGAAGTCTGGAGAAATACTTTTTCACGAATTATATGAAGTCCATACATTTTCCCTGTTCAGTATTAACACAAACTTTGATGACAACCTGTAAGGAGATACTGCTATTTAAACAGTAGCTAGGTGAAATATCTGTAGAACTGGTTCTGAAATTAATGTTATGTTGTTCCTCTGTATCAAAGACCTACCTACCTAAAGATAGAGATGGCATAATATAAATCAGCGGTTCCCTGAAGAAAACAGAACAGTTAAAATATATTGTGAACAGTTAAAATATATTGTTTATTTTATTGTGTTCTTAGTACTGATGCTAGTACTTGTTTTTTGTTGTTGTTATTGTTTTTTTTTTGCACAAGTTGGCTAAACTATGTGCAGTCCTCTAATTGTCATGCCATTGAGACAGTGCTGAACTCATTTGTATTATTACTGAAGATACAAATGTGTCATACAAATAGCAGTTCTTCTGTGTGCAGGCGGAATGGGTAGCATAGATCTTACCTGCCAGCATAAAGTTAGTACCCCTTGTTTTGAAACAAAACCAGAAGACTAAAGATGAACAATTTCTTGGGGTGTGACATGAGGTTGGAACAACGTGGTGCTTTGATTTTGTTCTAGTTGTAATCCATTAAAGGAATCTCATTTATTGACTCTTACCTTACAGATTGAAGTGATGAAGGGAAATGTGATGTCACGTATTAATGTGTATATTCAAGACCTGGAAAAATTTAAAGCTCGTTGGGATCAGTTGAAGCCAAGTGATGATGTAATTGAAACAGGTGATCAAGATGTGCTTGAGAAAAGTGCTCAGATCATAAAGGAAAAAAAGGAAGAATTTGATGAACTTGAAACCATGAAGGAAAAACTCATGTATGTTTATTTCCCTGTATATTGTAATCAATGTATGGATTTTTTGCAGTAATAATATCTCAGAAAATATTAGATTTTATCTCACAGATAATATTGGTAATTCAGTTTTCTTCATATTAAATGATTTTCATGCATTATTTTTCAAGGTTATTTTTGTTCATTTTACATTACGTGAATTTCTTGTGCTGAAGTTTTTTTGAAATGAAAAGTTCAAGGAGTCAGGCCTCTAAAGAAAAGAATGCGTGAATGAAAGGCGAGATATTCTGACTTCTGAACTTCTCACTTAAAGGAAGTTTGGCATACCGGTCCAAGGAAGGGTATTTATTGGTTCAGTCATCTTGTAACTAATGTGGGCTAGAGATCACCTCTCTCATTTCTTGAGTAAATGTCCTATCTTTTAGACTGTTGTGCCGAAGGAAAGAATTTTTCCTCTGAATGCCTACTTTAGGTAAACTCATTACTGTGTATCCTGAGTGGACAAAATTTTTTATTCAGTTCTTAGCTTGGCATGTAATTATGGTAGTAAATAAAACCAGCATGATTTTTCTCCATCTAATGAAGAAACAAATCAATTTGAACTTTATTTCAAGCCTTATTTTGAGTAATACCAAGTTCAAAATTCAGTTTATACAAAGAAGGATATGAAAGTTTATGGAAAATACAGTTTATTCCTTTTGTTCCTTTATTACTTCTGCTTGGGAAGGAGACAGTAATGAAATTGCAGTTGGCAGAATTCATCAGTGAAGCCAGTGGCTTTTCTTATTGAAAGGAGGTCTATTTTAATATGAGTGCCTCTCTTAAATCATTAACATATAGTTGAGTAACGTAGTATATAATGCAATTATCTTTTTATTCAGTGAAGAATGCCATCATTTTAAATTGGAAGAGCCTGACTTCTCATTATCAAAAGTTGTATCTCAGGATATTAAGAGTTGTTCAGAAGTCTGGGCGTTGTATGAGGAGTTCTATCAAGGTTTTCAGGAGAAAGCCAAAGAAGACTGGATTACTTTTAGGTATGATTTTCTTACTTTATTTTTCATGGACGTGTATGCATGGTTATAGTTCTGTGTTATTGTGACCTCTTCTATATTTGACTTTCATACAGGAGTAAAACATACCTATTTGAAGAATTTTTGTTTAACTGGCATGATAAAATTAGGAAGATGGAAGGACACACTGTAATGACAGTAAAGTTGCAAAAAGAAGTGGACAAATACAAAGTAAGATGCTACTTGTAGGAAGGTGTATGAAATAAGAAAT
>PPHD01024002.1:0-12275 GCA_002909625.1 Bambusicola thoracicus
GGACAAAGCAACCTCAGTGTGCTCACCCTACAGCCCCCAGCTCGGTAACATTGTGTTTAATGCTACCCATGGAAACAACAACGGGATGCAAAGCACAGCATTGTTTCTAAGCCTCAATAAAAGCAAAGCTGCAAAATACAAACCCAGCTCATCGCTTCCACTCAGAAGAACGCGACTCAGGCAGTTCCCCATTTCAGTGCATTCTCAGAAAAACAAACCCATCAAAATGCATTGGGATTGGTTTTCTATTGGAGCTACTGTGTGAGAGCATCACCCAACAAGAACACAGGACTCACACGCTCCCTAAAGCTGCACCGGACTCCCTCAGCTATCACCTCCTACTCTCAATTCTTCTTTGCCATTTTTTCCCCACCCCTATCTCAATCTTTAAATTAAAATTACATCTTTCACGGGTGGCTCCAAAAGCTCTGCTTTTATATTCAACTGATTTCTTAGTTTGAGGAGCGCCTTTGAGATTAACAGCATCAAAGAAACAGCCTCAGTGTCCCGAGCAGAATGTTCTTAGAAGTTCTAGATAGCAGTGAGTGTAAGCAACTGATTTGTCTGCAAAATGTGACATTATGGTTGGCAGGAAGTTAAAGTAATTAGTGAAATTAATCATGAAAAGGCGTAGGAATGTTTCCTTCTCTATTTATCAAAATTGGGAATTAAATTCAAGATGTATTTGAATACAGACTTGGGGGGCAAATCTCTGTAGCTGCAACTGCTTGCAAAGGCACAGAGCGTGCCCTGTACTTACAGAGCATTTGCCACCAACTGCTGCGTATTTTTGCAGAGGTTGATTTTGCTGTTACAAGAAGTACAGCGGGAGATCGGTATTTTTAATGCTGCCTATGACATTTATACAGCTCCCAGGTATTGTTCCATGACCAACCACTACCGCAACGAGCCAACTTCAGCTGGTCAGCTCTGGCACTTGATCTCTTAGGAAGAAAGTCCTCTTATACCCCTTCTCTTTTGGCCTTCCTGCTTTTTATCCCTTTGGCCACGTTGCCCATTCCCCACCGTCCTCTGCCCTACCTAGTGAGAAGAATCACTTGCTTCACTAGATGTATCTTACAGTTCCACAAAGCTATCCTATAAAAGGCTGAGCTCACTACTTGCCCAGAGAAGTGGTGGTGCCCCATTCCTGCAGACACCCAAAGTCAGGCTGGATGGAGCTGTGGGTGTCCCTGCTCGGTGCAGTAGGACTAGATGGCCTTTAAGGGTCCCTTCCAAGTGAAGCAATTCAATGATTCGCCTGCCCAGAGAAACCCTCAGCTAGCCCAGAGCCTACAGAACACCTCTTATTCTCACCACCTCTTGGATGCCTCTGCAAGTCTCATGTTTAAGGCTCCCAGGCTCCTCATTTTGTGTACAAGCCACCATCAGAACCACTCAGCTGCTGAGCAGTTTGGGATCAAAGAGCTCCCAACACTGTTTATAGCACCCACAGCTACCGAGGAGAGCCAAGCGATCGCACCCACATATTTACAGGGAAAGGAAGAAATAGATCTTCTCAGCAAACCTGAGCCTGCAAGAACTTTGCAGAACATGTCAAGTTCCACTGATAGAGACAGGTCACATGCAGATGAAGCAAGCGATAAAAGCAAATAAGCTGCAAAATGTATGTGAGGGCCCCACACACCCACGTCTGAAATGTCACCCTGCATAAGAAGCAGTTTATCATCTCCCATCATGCCCAAGGAAGCCAAAATGCATGGAAACGTGATTTGTTTTAAAATGCAACAACCAAAGGAGCTCTCACAGAAGGGAAAACGTTCAGATTTTTTCTAAATCTGCTCAAGTATTTGTGCTATTTTAGGGACCCCGTGTGTGCACAGCAGAAAATTAAATCCCATCCAAAGTTACTTTGCATGGTATTATATGTAAACCAGAGCAGTTCAGAGGCTGTAACTCAATTTGCTCCTTAGTGTGAGCTTTGGTCTCTACTATTCATCAGACAGGCTGGCACATAAGCGTCATCCTTGATCTCCTAATTCATGCTGTTTTTGCCTCCTTACTACTATTGTTTCTCCTACTATTTTTCACCATCATACTTGTCAAAACTTCACAGTCCTGAGGCCAAAGCCCTTTGGAGTTACGCGAGAAGCAGTGGGAGCAAAGGGCAAGTGCTGGTCATAGAATCATAGAATGGCTTGGCTTGGAAGGGACCTCAAGAATCACGAAGCTCCAACCTCCCTGCCGCAAGCAGGGCCGCCAACCTCCCCGTTTAATACTAGACCAGGCTGCCCAGGGTCCCATCCAACCTGGCCTTGAACACCTCCAGGGATGGAGCATCCACAGCCTCTCTGGGCAGCTGTTCCAGCACCTCACCAATCTGCCACCGATTTCCATGGGATTTTATTTCTGTATATGGAGAGGTGACCCAAGTTCATTTCTGCTATCTCTTCATACTCTTCAAAACAAAGGGACGCTCTCCACACACGCACACTGCAGCCAGGAAGACTATGTCACTTGATTCAATACTTACCTTTTCTCAGGCCCAGCATTCCAAAATGCCCTGTGTATTACCACCCTGCTTTATAGTCCCACCACTTCTATCCGCAGAGCTCACAAACGTAACATGGGGCAAGCCAAAATGTTTTTTGCTCCGTTATCTCAGCACTAATGTTGAGTGCAGCAGTGTGGTAAGACAAGGAACATTTGCATGTGAATGGTGCTGCACTCCCAGACACAGCCCGCTAACACTTGTCATCTGCTGGCTGGAAGAATGGTCCTTTCTGCAGTTGCATATGCACTGAGGGCTGGAACTGTTTTTAATTGTCAGCGCTGCTGCATTATGGAGCATGGAACGCGTAATAGCAAATCCTGGACACAAAAGCAATCATTTGTCAGCTGACCACCCACACCATCACAGTAATTTTCAATGGGTGTGGGGATCAAGGAGGAGGGCGTCAGCTGCAGATTTCTATGAGGAAAGGGCAGAGGTTTCCTCCACCCATCAGTAGCAGGGGAGCAGATCAGCCTCCATGGCTCAGAACCCAGTTCAAGCTGTACAGGTCTTCCTCCTCCCATTGAGAACAAGGTCGGCGCCAAAAGACCTTTTGGACCCAACACAAAGCCAGACCAGCTGCAGTCTCCAATGTAGCAGTCGTCCATGTAGCTCCTCCAAGCCTTCCCACAGAGGGAACTGAGCCAGTGAATATTAACATACTGCATCCTCCAAACGCTCTGCAAGCAACTGAGATCACAGTTACAGAGAATGGAGCAACAGGACAGAAAAAATTCAACATCTTGCTAAGCAGAGCACAGTACTGCTCTCAGAGGGGAGAACACAACCTCACACTTCTCAGCTTTCTTCCTTGATCACCAGTCCTGCCCATCTAGGGACAAACTGCGCAGGTGGCATAGCATGATCCAAACCAATGCGCCCTACAAGACGACATAAGAAGGTGTCAACAGGTAATGAAAGGAGCAGCAAGGCGTACAGGGAGGGTGCAGCAGATCCCAAGAAAAGAAGCACTTCCAGCCCTTCTTCCTCTGAGTTGCAAGACTGTGACTGGATTTTAAAGCCTAACTCATCAATTTGGACAGCCTCTCAGAAGGCCCAAAAACGGCAGCACCATCTACCATAATGATAGCTGCCAGCTTATTAGGTAACTTTTAATTATCAGGTCTATAAGAATTTATGGTGTTGTAGGGTATTACAGGAGAGATTACACGGCCTGATATGCAATGCTTCTATTCAGCCAAAAGGTCACCAAAATGTTCTGAACTTGTGCCAGGGTGCACAGCTATAGGAAGCTGTAACTCTCCAGACCAAATCCAGCGCAGAGATTTCAAAGGGAATATTTTCCAAGCCATATAAGTTCCCAACATATTTCATACTGATGCTTCTTTATGAGGGTAATAATTACGATTCTTCTCTGCTAGTGAAGCACCCCAAATGCTTGTCAAGTGTATGAATGCTTCTAAAAACACTAGACGCTGATCCAGGAAAAGCGTTAACTAATTTGCTCTGATGATTATAAAAAGAAAAGAAGCCCCCGGCTTTCCTTTTTAGCCCTGCACTAACATTTCTTTTCTGTAAGTCATAAAACCCATCAGAGATGTGGTGAAATGGGCAGCGGAGACCTCATGTGACAGTAACCCAATCCTGATCCTTGGCTGCGCAGACTCTCTCTTGGGAACCCTTCCCACGTGCATTGGAGCCTTCCCACGTGGCAGCCCCCAAAGCTGAGTGGCGATGGCTGCATGAACGCATGCTTTTGGCTGCTGTGAAAATGAAAGAGAGTTAAAGTTACATTTAGAAACAGCAGCACTTACCACAGGCTCAGGACTCGTATACAACTACCACAGCTCAGGCGATGCACGATGAATGGTAAAACTAACCACAAATCTGAAATTTTATGTATTTACATTGTGATGACAATACCCTGCTGTCAAAAATCCCCTATAATCAGTGAAAACTCCCTGCTTTCTATGCCTTTGCTTCTTGCTACAGCCACATTATTCACTCTGACCAATGATCTCTTTGTGTACTATTAGCTGAGCAAAGTGTGACTTCATTCAATTGAAGAGCTGAAACACAGCCTATGGCACAACCCAATGGCTTGCAGTTCTCCAGCCCTTTCCTCTACAGCTCTGTTTTAGCCAGCTTTAAACTGCAGGATCATAGAATCATTAAGATTGGAAAAGACCTTTAAGATCATCAAGTCCAACCATTCACCTACCACCAATACAGCCTACTAATACATGTCCCTACTACTTCATACGTTTGACTTCAGTCAGATCTTGAATTATATTTACAGCTGTGCTTGGCTAAACTCTCAGACACCATCAAATCATGAATCTGAAACGTCATCTATTTATATCGCTGTGATAATCCCCTGTTTGGAATTTAAGGCAAAGTCCTTAAATATTTCTGACCAAAAAAAAAAAAAAAAAAAAAAAAGACATGTATAAGAGGTTAACTGTTCTTTTGCTAGCAAAGAGAGACGTAAAGTTGAATTCAAGCTGTATTTAACCTTTATCAAGGAAATCTGCCAGTAACATGCTGCAAATCGCAGCAGCTTGCTGACTCCTGTTATTAGCAACATGTGAGGTGACAGGGAAAAGCAAAGGGGAAAAAAGTCTTTTTGCAGAAGTTTTAGTAGTTCTTCAGTAGTCACAGAAATAACATAGTCAAGAGTTGTCCATAGGATACTGCAGATGCAGACTTAGGAAAGCAAAGAACCACCCACAACACGTGCATCGCTCACTTGTTGCTATGATGCAGAGCCAAGAGGCTCACAATAGCTTTCAAGTCTCAGTGCTTTGCAGCAGCTTCTGGAGCTGGAGCAGCCAGGACTGTGAGCAGGTGCCTTCCAAAGTCACCTTTGAGGGTGAAACTCAGAGGTTGTCTTTGATTTACAGCTGCTCTGATTCAGCTTTAAAAGTCTCTGTATTAAAAACAACAACAACTTGGCATCGTGAAGATGGAATTCAGCTCTTAAGACATCAGGATGATTTGTGAAGGGCTACAGCAATATAGAGCCTACAGGCTTGAGTTTGTTCAAAGCTGCTAAAGCTGCACTGTGGATTTGCAGAAGTCTGGCTCACGCGTACTGAATGGGATGAAAATAACAGCTGGGACAAAAATAGCCCTACAAGAAAATCTGTCAGAATACATGGGATCAAAAAGCTTTCAGTCTTTAGAAATCCAGTATTTTGTTAAGGTGAAAAACTCCCTAAGTTCTATTTTAAGTTTCAAGACAAATAAGCCCTGGAATACTTGAGAAATAAATACCAGCCCATGATTCACAAGGGATGCATTCCCATTTTCCACCCGTAATGCACAAAAAGGGAAGCATTTAGAATATTTCCTCCTAAAACAGCACTCCCTTTTGGTTATATAGATCAGACGCCTGCCTACAGACATTAGAATGAAACTGCAGGACTATTTCAGTGCTATCTCAGCTCCAATATATTACGTGGATACTTTAAATAGACGCTATGCACCAAAGCACAGTTCTCAATCATATTTTAGTATAACTCCTCTTTTGTTAATGTGGAGTTTGGGCTTCATCCATTTGCCGTTTGCAGCACTTGAGTGCCCTCACATGTAGATTGCCCAGGAGCTGCTCCCATCCCAAGGCAGAGCTTTGCCCTTGGCCAAGTGCACACTGGTGCCTCCATTCCTGCACCTTACAAAGGAGAAGAGTGAACAGTGCTAAGGGAGATGTTGTTTGTGCTAGCTTTTCCCCCAAGAATATATGATTTGTCATTCCATAACAAGAAACCACTCTTCATGCACAAGATCAAACGTGAATCATTGCCTTTATACCACACTCCTAGAAACCCAGTATTTTCAAGATTAAAGTAGTAGAGTGGTTCGAGACATGAAAGACTAAGGAAACCAGTTATGGACAGGACAGAACTGAGAGCTAAACACTTCCAAACATGAAAAAAAATAGAAAGCACAAAGCTAAAAAGCATTCACTGAAATGAGAACAGCATGTTTGCAACAAGCTTCACCATGCAGCTTGGATGAGAGGCTCACAGCAGAAGCGTGTAGAAAGGTTGCTTTGTTTTGTTAGGAGTTACTGTGATTCTTGGCAGAATCCACGCCAGACAGGACTCAAAGCTTTGATGCTTTCTCTTGACATACAGCTTCATATCTGCCTATAGCCTCTTTCTCCTCAGAATAGCCTTACGAGTTCTATTGGAGCCTTTTCTGCACCTCTTCTACACCCCATACATTCACTGTCTACAGAAAGCCCCTTCCAAACAATAACCAAGTATATATGCTGAGTTTCACCAGCAAAAACAATGAAATCATTTCTCCATAAATGCTCCTGTCACAAAAAGTACTCACACATCCCCAGGCATCATATTGTAAAAATAATTCTTCCTTTAGTATTCCAAATTGAATTGCAACACTTTAGACGTGAAAACACCTCTTCAGCTTCTTGTCTATGTATTTGCAAAAGACATCTCAAAAGCCAATGCTTGCTGAGTAGTAATGAAGAGTTTCCACAACTTTTCAGTTACAGAGCATGTTTAATTATATACATGGAGATTATAATTACCATGTTGCCAACTCGTTTATTCGAGGAAAAATTAGGGGGGAAGGGGGAGAAACAACTCTGATTTGCTGCAAGTATCTCACCTTGGCCAAACCATGGTTCAAGCCATGTCTAAATGTTTAGCTTTGTCCATAGCACTGTTCATCTCCCTGAGCATAAGCATAATGACTGTCAGAAATACCTGTTCTCTGTTTAGTCACACTGTTACCTACCTCGGTTTCCACATACAAAGGAGATCTTAATTCAGAATGGATAAGAAAATGACCTTCCTGATGCTTTGTAGCTATGGTGAAAGCAAACATTCCAAAGGCATGGAAACACAGCTGTCTGCCCTCTTTCGAGGTCAACACTCAAACCAGATGCATGGATCCTGTGTCAGAGCTTTGTCCCAACAGACCAACCTCCACTCTGTGGGTTGAACTCAATACGTATATGCGGAATTAAATCCACGACACCATCCACAATTACGCACACGACAGCACTGCAATTACAGCAGTTTCAATCAGCTTTCCAAAAAAAAAAGTCAGGAATGCATTTTTGCCCAATGACACAAAAGAATTTCTGTCCACCAGAACAGCCGCTTAGCTTTCGCCACAACCCTCACCACAGTGCTTGTTCCACAAAGAAGCCCCAGACCATCAGCTCTAAGAAATTCCCTGCAAGTCACTTTCTTTATCTCCAAAGCAAAGAAGGAAGAAATTCTCCTTGCCCCATGCACTCCCTGCTCCCACTGCAATGATATGCATGGCACAGGGGGGACCTCAGGACAGAGGGCGTTCTGCTGCAGCCTCCCCATCCTGCAAAATAAAGCACTTTGGCTTTCTGAAATAGAGGCATTTGCTACCCCATGCTGCCCATCGAGGAACCAGAAACGCCTTCACCAGCGCCTTGCGATCACTTCAGCTATTATAAAGATTTAATTTTATGTGATAAGACACCACTTCATGCTTCCTTCTGCTCTGATTGCTATGATGGATTTCTAAGGGTGGCTGATAAAGCATTAATGTATTTATCTGTTTTTATGCAAACAGAAACAGCGAATTCGCTTTTGCGTGCGCTGGAATTAAATTCAGTGTGATCGTAAGAATATGATAACACAGTGAAATACCTGATGAATAATTCAGGCTTTTAGGAGAGAAAACTGAGGGAGACATTTTCAGACGACTGTGCAGACGAGCCCCGATGCCCAATATGTTTGATGCAGTGGAGAATAAGTTGGACAGCCTATGTCATTCTTCTGGTTTGTTTGCTTCTCATCAGTAATATACGGCACCATGTCTTCACTTTAGATTCCCTACTGGAAAGGCTGGAAGAACATTCATGCTGGAAACCAAAAGTGCATCACAATGACGTCAATACCCAGATATACGAATGAGTCAGTTACGTGCTTCTGACCAAGACAGCAGTTAGAAGAGTTAAGAAAAAAATATATATTTGCAATAAGGAGAACTCATGCATCAGTTATGCCACACCTGCTGGCAAGTTCAAGTCAGTAAGGGCTGTGCTTTCTCCGATAGCTCTGGGAACGCGCTGGCTTCTGGCCAGGCTGTCAGAATGTCAGTCTGGAAACGAGCTGTTTTCAAGCAGCCTTTTTTTTCCCCCACCAGGCTGAGATTTTGTAGAGTCAAAAGCAATTTGTCTGGATCTCAAAGATTTTAAGTGTTGGCCCGCTGACTGTGATTTTGCAAACAGACCAAGCAGATTCATTGCAAACATGCAACAACAAAGGGCTTGGAGTTGAGCTTCCTTATGTCACACAAACCACAGCAAGTCTGCCCTTGCTCCTCCCTGCAAGGTGCTCGCTAGTCAAGTTCATCATATCACTTTAAATCATAGTCATCGTTTTACATTACTAGTGATTTATGCCATCACATACATGTCTATTGAGTGCAATTAACCTATAGTGATACATCCCTCGAAAAAAAAAGATAATAATCACTCTTACACTTCTAATTACTAAATAATGGATTTCCCCAATTGCTAGAGAAACAGAGTTAACCCATCACAGCAACAGCTCTGCAGGTCAGAGCTGTACAGCGCAAGGGAAAGCAGGCAGCTGAGCCACGAACACACTTGAGACATGACAGTCTTGTCACCAAGCCAACATGGTTACACCTCTCTTTATCACACGCCTCTGTGTTACTACCTAAGCGGTGGCACCTCACAGGATGCTGAAAGCTCAGACCTGCCAACTCCCTTGATTTACCAAGGCTGCTGGCTTTTCTCTGAGATATGCAAAATAAAACAGAGGTATAACACTGAGACAGGCATTGCTCCACTGCCTCAAGTATCCATCTACAGCTGCAAAGGCAAGATAAAACTCTTCTTCACAAACAACCTGTAAGAGCGCTCCTCTGGGCTGCAGCAAGCAAGCTTCAGTCAAGGAAAAAAACAAACAAGTTCCTTATCCCCTTCCCATCACTATGAACTTCTCACAACCAATCCACATTCATAGAACAGAGTCGTAAGTGTTGGAAAAGACCGCTCCGGTCATCTAGCCCAACCATCAACTCATCACCACAACCCATTATCCACACTGGTAACTTCTGGCACACACGAACCTTCTGTTAGCTACAAAGTCCAGTGCTGAGCCAAAGCTGGATGTGGATATGGACAGCTGGTTTGCAAAGTTTCAGCTATCCTTTGGCTTTAGGTCAAATGGATACCCAAAATACACGTGTCAAATCCCATAGCTGAAGCACAAACCAATGGCTTCTTGATTTTTGTGAGATGGAAGGAACTACAAATTGCAACTTCCAAGGTGTTCCACCACTTAGTGCAATATCAAAAGACAGATACCAGCTCTGGAAGCATCTGAAGATCCGAGCTGGTGATCGTTCACATCAACATCCAATGAGAGAAACTTTCTAACTCAGCATCTTAAACACAGAGCTTAAACGCAGAGCTTAAACAAGAGTCTTCCTAACACTGCAAAGTCAAACTACGTAACGGCTATAGTATAAAGCTAAATTAGTGTTTTGACCATAAAATCATAACTCTGACAAAGGCAGAAGATTTAAAATTACCTTTTGTGTGATTTCAATAGGGGCTTATTATCTAAATGTCAGCTGCAATCAATAACATTACCTTTCGGTATATCCCGGTGTACATGATTTATTTGCGGTAATGTTCCATAATTACAGCTGATGTAAAATGACTAATCAACTCCACATTTCAACACGGTTAACCATTCTATTCACAACTTCCACGTCGCTACTTAAACCACCATTCCAAGCAGTTGAACAGTCCCTAAATACGTCAGTGAAGCACCATCCTTCACGTAGATTGGGGTATAGAGACACAGAAACACACACGCTTGTGCACATGCACTGAGCTGACCAACACCTTCTGTTTTGCCCGTGATAATATTTTACAAACTCAAAACAGTGGCCTATTTTCAGTGCTATTCACAGCAGGCTAAATGATTGAAGATTTGACAACTGACACAATTAAGCCACTTTCGACTTCCTTTCAGCTCATGTCATTTATTTTATCGGATTACAGTTATTAGAAGCTGGGGGAGGAAAGTGGGCAGGAAAAGGGGGGGATTAGGTTTAGTTGTTCACTCGACAATGCAACTTACTCATTTTGGCAAGTACTGCTATACCTATTTTTACATTATCCATCGCTCCGCTTTCCCCAAGATATGCCTTCACCCACACACCACTTGTGCACTGTACAAGTCTTAGCAGTTATGTAATGGCAGAAATGGCAGCATTTCAGCTTGGAGATGTAGGCTTTTGCCACAGCACAGGAAGGTGCTATCATAGTCATAGAGAAGAACCAGTAGACACACAGAAATGGGGCCGGAGGAATAGAGGCTCAGTGGCTCCTGGCTGGAAGGGCACAGACAGCTATGAAGTCCCTCAACAAAAGCGATGAGGGAAAAATACAGTAACGACTATACAATATATTTCTATATACAATATATCTCTATATTTCTTTTCTTTGGGCTCTACTGACTTTGCTTCCTATGTGTGAAAGTAAAATTTCAAACTAAAGAGTTTCTCTTTCCCCGTCATGCAATAACTGTAACTGTAAAACAGATGTTTCAAGCTTCAGCCGATCACATGGCTTGCTCCTCACCCTATTAACAAATCAATTGACATGAGAAATTAACATCAAACCACCCATTTTTTCGTGATTATTTTTTGTCAAGACCCCACGATGTTATTAATCACGTGAAAATCCTAAATAGAAAGTTAGAACTAGTTCAATGAATCATTCTAAATGATGAAGTTATGTTCTTGAGTGTACATATATTTTATTCAACCTCATTGATTTAAGGAGCTTTTTTTCTTTCTTTTGCACTGGTGAACTATTACTGACAGTTATCTATTTCAAAGTTACAAAGAAAAATACAGCGATACATTAACCAAGTCATAAAGAGACTAAAGAGACTGACAGCATTGAAACAACCAAGGACCATGAAGGCTGCAAGGTGGGTGCTGTCCCACTCTTCTACAACAACCACTAGACTCATAGGAGGTTCTCCAAGGTTGGAAAAGACCTACAAGATCATTCAGTCCAACCACAAAATGTTATCCTGATCTCGTGACAACTCAGTAGCAAAATACATACTCATCAGCTTTTCTGCACAAGTCCATGACATTACTTCTAAAAAATTTATATAGAACAGATGAGATGCGTGATCATGCTGTCCACAATTACTTCACAGTTTGCCATCAACCAGATTCAGCACTGAATACATTTCGGAGAAAAGTCAGTTAAACATGTTAAAATATAATTATTAAATGATTTAATAATCTCAATGGCAAGAACAACAGACAGATTTCTAGATATCTCACAAGGAAGCCAGCATGCTTATCTGTGCTATGTAGAGAAACAAACACATACAAATAACTAATAATAGTAAAGCAGAGTCATTGAGCAACTCAAAATATATAACGGTTCTCCTTCCTACAGAGCTCGTAATTACATAACAAGAATAAGATTGTAACAAACTAATTCCGTCATCATTATTATTAGCCTGTACAGCTTATGTAAATGGTAACAAGGGTTGTCAAGACTGTTAGATGATAAAGCATATGCAGCAGACAGATTGGTTCAGTTTAGCATCTGAATTTCCATTTTAACTGAAGAGTGATCTAAATATGAATCTTAATTTGAATTAAAATATAAAAAAAGATTTTCATAGAGACACCTTGTTTTCTATAGACCTATATGGAAAGAAGCCATTATGAAAATAGAGTTATTTTAGTGGATTCATTTTTAAAAAGGCAG
>PPHD01024003.1:0-12275 GCA_002909625.1 Bambusicola thoracicus
GGAGCGAGGGGCAATAAATTGGAGGATTTTTATATCTTGCACAAAAGCTGACGTTGCTAAAATATTGCATTATTGCCAGCTGCCATAAATGAGCTCTTCAAAGAGCCACAGTTGGACCTCGTGAATATGGGGGCGAAGTGATTACCGGAAGCCATCAACCAGCTCTGGAAGAACTGAAGGGAAGTCAATAAGTTATTAACACTACTTTTTGGATTATCTGGGTTCCTGAAGAGATTGCTCTCCCACTGCTTAAGTAAACGCTGTTTTTGTTATGCAGAGCGATGTCATCCCCTCTTGCACTCCCTGCTCAAAGTCCTGGAGTCTAAACTGGGAGGGAATGGATCCAAGGGAAAAAGCAATGTGCTCTCAGCTTGGGGTTTAAAAGATGCTGCTGTTCTCCCTTTCCGTGCTCCTGAGGAATTACATCTTGTTCCTCAGATATCAGGGATGGCCAAGAAGGCTACTTAACAGAGCTGCCAGCAGAGCTGTTCTCTTCAGTGTCTCTGAGTTTCTCAGTAGTGTCTCCCGTGAAAAGTAAATTGAAATGGCATTTTGCTGCTCTGAACAGACGGGTATCACTGTACCCCACAGCAAAGACTTTGGGCATCAGATCTAGGAGTGGGTGATGCTGGCCACCCTGGGGGGGTCCAAGGAGACGATGCTCAATGCAACGGGAAATACACACCCACTTCTTTGTGGCATCTCTGCTTTGGATTGCAATCCACAGACGTTCTTTTCTAGTCTGGGGCTTCTCAAGCACCGCTTTTGATGCTGCCATTGAAAAGGGTTCTTGGCAGCCAAAAGAACTTTGCAAGATGATGGTGAGAAATGGTGTAAGGAAGCAAACCATATCCAACACAGATGGATATCCCCAGATGTTTAGACCACAGGAAGACAGCCTGTGCTCTGATGGTGAGGTAACAGGGAAGAATGCAGTGTTTCTTTCTGGGGTGAAGTTTGTTTAATGATGTTGGGGTGGGGCAGGAAGGGAAGCTGTTGGACCATGCAGACTTGTGAAGGCAAAGGAGTGCTGCTCCATCCTTCCCAGAGCCTTCTGAGCACCATTGTGGGGAGGTTTTTCCTCTGCAAAACTTTCAGGAGCTGTAAAGAGCGGTCGATTAGAAAAGAGGGCTCCTGCTTGGATGCTGAGTTTCTCAAGGGGAATTCTCCTTCCTTCTTGTCCTCCTCCTCCACATGCATTAAATTAATTTACTTACTTGATGGACCATGTCTCTATCACTGGGAAAGCAGAATGTAAACTACTTTTTATATACACATTTCTTGCACCATTAAACTATTCTTTCTGTGACAGAACCTATGAATAAGTTACAAGGGGTAACCTAGACCGTTCTTAGGACATCCCCTTCTGTATTAAGTGCACGCGTGTGCGTCTGCACTTAACTCTTCACGTACAATCCAGTTTAAACAAGTAGTTTGTAAATGATAGTGATAATTATGGAGCGCTAAAGCTTCCTTTGCTGGAGCCTTCCTTTGTGGTGGGATCAGGTGTTGCTCAGTATGATGGGTGGGACTGCAGGAGTGAGGCTTTTAGGCTCATGGCTGGAAGGGAAGGGGCTTTTCCAGAGGCAGAGCATTGGTACGAGCAGCTCTGCAGCCTTCCCTCCTCCCCACAGTGCTGCCAGCAGATGGGGGGAGAAAAGTGGGCAGGAGGCTGAGAGAAAAGCTTGTTAACAAAATTTGTTTAAACATTTAGCGTCTCTGCTGCTGTTCCTCTGTGCTGAGCACGCGTGACAGGGGGTAATTTATGTCCCGAAATCACAATCCATATGAATTAGCTTGGCACAAATACATCATTTCCTAATAATATAGACAAGATGCTTCAAGGAATGATGATAAGAACAGCCCTTTCCTATATGTTCTGCTTTACCTGCTGAGTAATTATCTAATCATTTTCTCGTAGTGATATAAAAGGAATCTATTCCCCCTACCCCGCACCCACCCCATTGCAGCAGCACTTGTTGCATTACGCAAGGGCCCTGAAATACCAATGGTGGACCCCTTTTGCAGCACCCTGCCCATGGGTGGGTATGGAAGGACAGCTGCTGGGGTCAGCTGCAGATCTGCGTGGTGTGGGGGACTTCCTTCTGTCAGCTCAGCAGTGAGGAACTCCCCATCTATTTCAAGATGGGCTGTTAAGTGTGAGTGGTTACTGTGGGGCCACTCACATCTGTGTGCTCTTCCCACCTCACTTAGGTTCTGCCAGCCCACATCACAAATAAACAGCTGCTCCATTTTGGTGCTGTGTGCTTTATTTGCTGCCGTAATTCTATAGCAAAGCCTTTTCCTCACCCCTGTTTTGTGCAGCACCGTGCCCAGGGGATCCCTGAAAGATGATTTGGACTTCTGGATTCATCTGCAATATTAATGATTGACTTGCCCATTAGTCGGGAGGCACTGGGCTAGATTTCCTTTTATGTTCTGATCCCTTCCCTTACTCTGCATACCCAGGAAAGCTCTGAGGAGCTCTGGGACAAAGGTCTCTCTCCATCACCTGCACGTATGACTTCACATAACCTTGTTTATGACTGCCTCCTGTTACCATAGTGATAAATAATGATTTAAAAGCGTCCTTAAACCTGGTACAGTAGCACGGAGCCCTTGCAGAGCTGTTGGTTGGGTGGATCTCAGTGGGTGCACCAACACTTGGACCCTTTTCTTTGCTCACATTTTTAGGTTGCCAAAACTCAAAACCCAGCAGCTTTGGAGGCGCAGTGTGTGCTGCTGTTGCCCTCAAGCTCTGTTTGAGGCACCCAACATGTGTGCTGCCTGCAAAGCCCAGGGCTTGCAGCGTGCTGCTCAACTGTGCTTAGAGCCCTTCTGAGAGACCCAGCGAGAAGGGCCACAAATCTTCACTGGCAAATAAAATGGGACCTTGTGTCCCACAGACTCATCCCAATGCCTCTGGAAGTGGCAGCTGTGTGCAGAGTTAATGTGGTACTTAAATGCTTTCCAGCAGTGGAGCGTCCTTGTGCTGTAGTGGTTAGGGATGAATGGCCGTAGGAGCTCACACGAAGCCTGCTTTCTTTGCTTAGTGGTTCTTGCACATAAATTTCCAGGAGGTTTTTTTTTTTTACCCTTTCTCTCTTCTTTATAGCTGTCACATAACAGTGAGCTGTGACCATGCTGATGCATCTGGTATTCTGCTGCCAATTTATTACCTCCTCGAGATGTAATAAACATTATACTAATAATCAGCTTGTAGGCAGGAAACAGAAATCACAAACGCATGAAAGTCTGCAAGGGAAAGGGGAAAACAGCTCCGAATTTCTCACTTGTTTAACCTTGTGGCCTCCTAGCAGTAGCAGGCTGAGGAACAGGCGCCCTTCCCCTGCGCTCTGTGGTGCGGTGACCTTGCTGGATAATTACCTTCAGCTTGTTGTCACAGCCACTCTCAGCGCAATAAGGGAGCAGAGAGAACCTCATGCCTGTCAGATGCTGGTGGGTGTCACTGTACTGAGACAAAGCATAATCACCAAAACCATCAGAATAACAAGCTGACACGATTAAGAAAGCCTAGTAAGTAGCAGAACAAGATCAGCTTATTCTGTCCTTATACAGGCAGAGCTCCTTCGCCTTTACTTCTGGGGTTTGTAGTTTAAGAGCTTATTGCTGGCCCTGGCTATGAGGGTGCTGTTATCTCAGCGCCACATTCTGGACTGTTTGCAGACAAAAGGGAAAACCTGAGAGCTGGAGGCAGAACTTCAGGACAAGGCAGCAATTAGTTCCCTGTTCAGCCTGCTCACTGCTGCTGTTGTTTGGGAGGGAGGTGAAAGCTGGGTCTTTGCAAAGAGGTGTGTGTGGCAGTGAAGAAAAGCATAGAGAGGTGTTGCTGGGCCAAGGTATCCTTAATTTGTTTTGGCTCATAAAAGAAAGAAGGTCTTGCCATCAAGATCTGGGTAATTGTGTGATTGAAATACAGACTCTGTAACAAGGAGAAGAGGAGCAGCGAGCCAGTCAAGTAATGTGAATTGATTTAACCAACCACTATGAAGCTTTTCAATGATGCAAAATTAGTAATTAAAAAGTATATTGTCATGTGTTGAGTTATCCTTCTTTGTGAGTCTGAGTACATTAACACATTTACAACCTCGGAATGAATTGTGTATCAGCAGCGTGTGTTCCTAATTGAGATTTGAACTCCTAGCTACTATTAGCATGCAAATCAGAAATAGTGAGAATAAGAAGAAAAATGATCTTAACCCACTGAAATAGAGAGATAATGCTGTAGCTAGAAAAGATGGTGCAGCTGAGGTGGCAGTTGGGCTGTTGGAGATGGGGATTAATGGAGAGCAGGAGGAGCGCTTTGGGTGATGGTGGATGTGAGCCATGGGGACGCCTCATTGCTCTGCTCCAGTGCTGTTCTGTGCAACTGCCACTGCTCTGCAATGAGTGAGGAGGAGTTGGGTTGACTTTGGGTTGAGAGGCTGCTTTAGCCAGAACGGCTTTAATTGTGATGCGATTAGGAAGTCTGGATTCTGAGCATGTGTTTTGTTCTGCTACAAACACGATTGGAAAATAGAACTATTCCAGCTAAAAATTTGTCTCACGATACATTAAGGCCTGCAATACAACAGGGGTGAATTGTACTCCAGCAGTTGTGAATTACTGAAGTTATTGCAGTGCAACCTGCTTAACTAAAGACTGGGAGTCAACCCCTGTCTGTCTCACTCTGCCACGTGCTGACCCATGAGCTGCCCCCCAGCCCTGCTCATCCCATGAGGGACAGAGGGTAGCAGTGTAAGAGGTGCTCCATACTGAATGTTAAAGGCATGACACCAATTAAGAGCTCATTGTGTTTATCTGTTGCTTTCCAGTGGGGCTGCCAGACTGAGCTGGCTCCAGCCAGGATCTTCCCATCAGACTTGCATGGATATCTCGGCTTCGTAACGACATCACGTCCATTCCGTTGCTCAGGATGGCCCACTTCAGCCAAGGAACAGCATTATCATTCTTGTGCTATTAGTGGTGACAGCACAATATTTTTCAGCCACCTGAAAACACCGTTTGGCTGATCACTTTCTAATTCATTGGGTTATTGTGAATTATGGAGTCCTTTCGTTCTACTCCCAGCAGATAAAAACGCATTTGCTTTCAGCTGATCTCAATATAAAAATCAAATCCTGTCTCCATATGTGATTGCAGCGTGAGCAGAGGTGAGCTGACAGAGGAGGCTGATGAGAACAGCCAGGTTTGGGTCTGCTTCTCTTCTCCTTGCGGGGCTGAACAGAACGCGGTCCAAACTCAGCAGTGACTTTTGAGGGTGCAGAGTCCACCCATGGTGCTTAACGCTAATGATGTGCAGTGAGTTTCTCAGATACCCGCGCACTCATCTCTTGTTTTGCTGCATCAATCTTTCTTATTAAGACTGGCAGATGAGGGGAGGAGGAGAGCTCAGGTTCCTTATTGGTTGCTGTGCTTAGGTGAAAGTTTCTCTTCAAATAACAAAAGTCTAAATTACATTTTATTTTCTTACCAGCTGCTAACTCCCCGAGACAGATTGGGAGATCAATTATCACAGCAGTGGATGAATCTAATTTTTCAATATCATTTACTGTAATTCCATATTCTCTGCCCAAGAAGCAAATACTGCTGGCTTTTCTCCAAGCAGAGAGCTGAGAACAACAGGAGAAGCCTCACCAAGACAGCAGCCCCACTCCAATGCATGAAGGGCTGCTGGTCTTCAGGGGCTGTCCTCAGGGCGAGGAGTGTTTGTGGTCCTCGTGTGCCCTCCTCAGAGACTGTGGTCAATTTGGAATTGACTTTTGGGGTCAGAGATGACCACGCTGAGTTCCGGGTATGTTTGCCTTGCGTTTTATGGGGGGTTTTGGTTCCTGGGGTTGTGCTGCCTGGCTTAAGGCTGCAGCCCAGGACTGAAGTTCATCCCCGTGTCCATCTTACCACTCATCTCTTGTAAATGTCCTAAAATGTGAATATGAGTACGTAAAGGAACGGCATGCAGAAGTTAGACATAAGGGGGTGGGAGCAAATAGAAACTGCAATGCTTGATTTCTTCATTTAAAATCTCAGTAAATAGTTCTCCCTTCAGCTCTGTGGGTGCAATTAATTGGCAGTAATTTAGAAGTCCTCCATTTCTAAAGCCCCAGGACATAGGGGTTGAAACAAGGAGTCTGTTGGGGTCACCAGGAGTTCTGCACTTGGTCTGAGATGCAAAAGAGTGGGGAAAGGGTTGTGTTTATTTTTCCCATATTATTCATAGCTTCGCGTAGTGAGAAAACGTTTGTTTGTTGCACTAAAGATTCCTTCCCAAAGATGTTTTGAATTGATTTCTTCTCATTTCCAGTAATGCATAAATCAAGAAATGATGATATTTTTTGGTGCAAAGTGGCCCCTGAATCTAATAACTACGTGAGCAGTAGCACCAACACTACAAGCTCCAGGAGAGCACAATAGCATGAGAAAGGTCACTTGCCAGGTCACGACGTCTCTTTTTTGCTTGTTCAGTGAATGACTGCAATTTCTGTCTTTTATGTTCCCGCAATCACCGTTGTCCTTTGCCATATCTATGATTTTCCATATTAGAATTGAGGCCTCTATTCTCCAAATGACAAGTTTGAATAAAGCAAAGCCCACACCCTGCATTTTCATGCAATTGTGGGGATGTGCTGTTTCAGCCCTGTGATGGATGGAAGGAGCAGTACCTCTTGACTCCACGGTACTCCTTTAGCGGAGGTTGAAAGTGCTTTTGAACACATATGAATTGCACAACATATTGCACAACAAGATAGAGAACAGTATTTCAGCAGCTGAAACGTCAGCAGTAGGCTTGGTAGCTGCCGTGATAGCAAATCTGTTTAAGTGTATGTGTGTGAACAGCTATGATTGCAGCTCTAAGGTGGGCTCTGGGCAGAAATGGTCTGTTAGGTGCATCCAGTGCACCGTGGGGTTCCAGAACTGTGGCTTTTTGTTGTTGCTCTGTTGTAGTACCAACAGTGGTTGAATTGGACAAAAGGATTCCTGCTTTGTTAGGAGCAGAAGCTTGGTGTGTGCGATGTTTCTTCGTGGAGCCTATGGAAGTCAGTGCAGTTCATGCCCTCCATGTCTTTGTCATTGCTGTGACTAAGATTGCATGACCAGGGACGCGTTCTTATTGTCTGCCTGCTGTTCACCTTCTGCCTTCTCAACCCCAGCACTGCAGTTATGAACATTTAACAGCGATTTGTCCTCCCTCAAATCGTGGCTGCAAATTCGGACCCAAAACAGCAAGAGGAAGATTGTTTTGAACGTGATCTCAACAAAAGCACGTCTGTCTTGGGGTGATGCTATAGAGGTGGTCAGCGACTCTCATGTATAACCCAGTATGAGTTGGTGCTGGTTGGGTCTGCCCACTGGAACAATTTCCTTGTTATTGCTTATTTTAATCCCGGAATTTAGTTGAGGGGTGGGGCTTGGAACAGAATTGGGACACAACAAAACCCCAAAACATTAGGAATCTAAAATGGCACAGCCAACACATAGCAAATGGAAATTGCAGAAACGATCTGATGTTCATATGCTAATTGTATCTCACTTCCTTGCAAGCCACAATCACTTCATTGTTCTTCTGCTGTGTGTTTTTGAAAAGATTTCATTGAAGCTTCCTTAATGAGGCAGATACGCAATGAAAGAGAGGTACGTTGGGATGGAGATTTCTTCTGGATCCTCCACGTTAATTCTCCTTTGATTTCTTTTGCAGTAAACTTGTTCGCTTTACATGCGGAAGCCAAATTGGTTTAGCTGAGAGACCAGCCAATTCCAGACTGGCGTCCCAGAAACAAGCTGTGCTGCCTTGAGCAAATTTCTAGGCTTGTTGCTTAGCAGGGGTTTGCAACTCCGCTTCTGATTGGTATGAGGCTGCTGTACCCAGAGTTCTCAAGTTTTGCTTTGAGTTTCAGCCTTAAAAGAAAAAAAGCCAATCACTGATGTCTCCCTATGTTTTTCCTGTTTAATTTCTGTACTAAGTGGGTTTATCTTTTTTTTTTTCCTGCTACTCTATCCTTTTTGTGTCTGACGTTGTGCCTTTGGTATCCTTCCTTGCCAACCCTCTGGAGAATGTTGGATAGCTTCTCCAAGTCGGTTGTGATTCTCAGCTGGATGGAGAAGCACGAAACAAAGGTGAAGGAGTTCTGTCAGAGATGTGGCCTCTGGTTTAGTGGAGAGATTGGCCGCAGTGCCGCTGCTGAAGGATCTGGAAGAAGAGAAAACCGCTGGTTTTCTTAATTCCCTTGTATTTAGTTTTAATGGGAATTGATGCACTGGAGGGCTGTGCCAAGGATACCTCTTTTCTTCTGTCATAGGTGGGAAAGAAGGGGATAACATCACCATTCTTGATGTCTGAGTGAGCAGTGTGCCAGCAAAGAGGAAACACCACCAAAGTGATGGCTGCTTTCATCTCTCCCACTTAACCACGTGCAAACTTAGAACACAAGCTCTTTGGGGCATGCACTCTGTTAAGCCCACAGCTTTCGGTAGAGCTGTGTGTTGCTGGTGCCTTGGGAATACACAGTGCAAACATAGCGATGACCAAGCAGAGTGTGGGCTGTCCTGAGGGCTGTGACAGTGTCCCTCCAAGAAGAGCTGAGGGGGGATGCTGTGTGCCCTGGAGCAAATCCTCGCTGGGTGGTGCTGCCAGATAGAGAGCTCTGCATCGCTGCAGTGAGGAGCCCAAGCCAGGCTGATGGTTTATTGGTGTAATCCTTATGTGAGGGCTGCTGGAGCCCAGAGAGATGCTGCAGACACTGGTGTGACTCGACGTGTGCTGGAAGGAGTCCTTGGTGCCATTAATTACAGTACCTATAGGCTGTTTCTCAATTCCTTGTGCAGGCAGTCAGTGAGAAGGGGAATGCAGGCGGTGACCCTGTGGGCAGCAGGAGAACTCAGCAGCAATATAAAAAGCCTTTTATTTTCCTTTCTAAATGTGGTGCTGCAATGAAAGAAAAAAATGTATTTAATAAATGAGGAGAGAAGCAAATGAGGTTGTTGCCAGGGAAAGGCGCTCATCACTGTGGTAGTTTCTATATCATGTTTGCTTTGGCTTTATTTATTTCTTCCTTTGTTTTGCTGCGATGAGAAGAGATGATTCCAATGAGCAGTGGAAGCAAATCCCACCCTTTTTCTGTTGTTCCGAATCCTGTGCAGGGGACGGGGCTGACGAAGCGAATGTGTGGACCACAACTGCAGCTGATGCACTCAAGGACTGAACAAAGGACCTTAATTCTGTGTGTGTTACATTGGTGTCTGTACGTTACATAACACAGCTTATCTTACATACAAAATAAAGCAGCGTGAACTAGAAAACTGAGCCCCTGGCATGACATCTTTATCCAAGTATACTCATTTCTTCACCAGGCTACCCTATGTGTGTGCTGGCTTAGCTGCAGTATGAGTAGATTTACATCTCTAATGGGGGATACTGAGAACCCCAATGCTTCCAAGATTTCTCTGGAGTTTGAACTCTGCTGCAGCTCTTGCTGCTTTCTGTCATTTGTAACTACAACTGTTGAAACTGAAAGGACAAGCCTGTATTTTTTTTTTTACCCATACAGCAACGGAACGTGTAAGAAATTTAGAATCTTGTAGGATTTCAGACCAAAATGTTTTCATAGTAAGTAGCTGCAGTTTCTGAAATTAGCCTGCCAGGAGAGAGAGCTCATGTCAGAACACCTCGTGCTGCTAATTTTAGCACATGCCTCTTGGGAAACGATGCCACGGAGTCTGTGGGTGTCTCAGCCCTTAAGGGCAGAAGCTACGAGCTCTGACAGCACAGTGCAGTGCTCAGCAATCGCTGTGTCAGCGCGGTGCCTCGTGCCCCATCCCAGAGATGCCTTCATGATGCAGGCAGTGACACAGGGACCCAATGTGAAGACATATTGACCACATTCTAGCTGAGTTCTTTTCAATAGTTAGTGACTCCTCATCCTTTTCCAAAGCTTTTGAGATGCCATTATATCCATTGGGACCGAATGTAGTCCTTCTCATTGTGAAGTGGATGGGCACAAGAGTGACGAGGAATCCAAGCCTTCATTTGAAGCAGTAACCACATGATGAATTCAGGAATAACTCCTGGTTCACCATGATAGTCTGTGGTGGATCTTATCTTTTGTCTTGCTTTAAAAATAACAAAAAGTCCTTGAAACATTCTGTTGTTTCCATATGAAAACAATGTGTTTGAGTATGACAAATCACATCCCACTCAGCCAAGTCAAAGCCTTCACACTCATTAGCTTTCTGCTTGTTTCTTTCCTTTTGATGCACCTCGCTTCCGCCTCCACTCCTGCTAGCGTGCGCTGCTTTCCATTGTCGGAGCACGTTTTGGTCTGTTCAGGCAGAGACAGGCATTGCCATGTTTAAAGAATATAAGCTTTTAATTTGATGGCATCACGATCAGCTGAAGACGGGCTCCTTTTGTTCTTGTTTCTTTGCTTAGACACTTGCCAAAACGTGGAAATGTAAAAATAGCTGTCCTTGGTTAAGCAAGTGTTGCAAAGGGAGGGAAGCGATGGACTGCCGTGACTTTTGTCCTGGCTTTGCTGCTGGTTTTCACTTAGCTTTGGCACAACAGCAGAGCAAAACACTTGTCCCTGGTTTGGTGTGTAGGTGTGTGTGCAGACGTGAGACACCCCTTGTGTCTCGGGTGGGCCTTGAAGAGCCTGTTGGATGGGAAGCATCCTACAGAATGAAGAACGAGGCCATGGGCTTATGTATGGTCCTGAGCTTTCCCAGCAGTGTTTCAACTCATCCCCTTCACTTCAAACGCTCCTCCAGCGCAAAGCTTCAACAGAATCCTATGCGTGTTCCCCAAGATTGTATAGAGAAAGCAGCTGCTCTTTGCTGCTGGTGCAACAGAAAAGCCATTTCCACACTTGAACAGCTGAACTAAAGCCAGCAGCAGCAATGCACCAACAGGCGCTCACCGACGGCGCTCCTCTTGGAATGGGGACGCTGATCAATTGAAATTGATTCTTCTGCAATGATGGCAAATAATCCCCCGCATTTTCCAGGCTCTCTGCACAAAGCTCATTGTAGTGTCATGTAAAATATTTATGCTACATTCATTTGGATGCTGTGACTTATTATCCACAAATGAGTTCTACAGAACCTTTTCAAAAAACATTTTACTTCTGAGCAGAAAAGTGCCTTTCTGCCTTCAGTGTTCTGGGATGTGATCACAGCCCTCCCCTTACTTACATTATCTGTCTCCGAGTAATTTGCATTTTGAAGAATAGCATTTAAATGTTTTATTTCTTCTCTGTTTGGGAAGTCTGTTCCATTTTGTATTTTTCCCTTTCCGTGCGTTCTTTCACCCTAGCAAGTAAATGTTTTCTTTTTAGGAGAGGAAAAAACATTCCAGTTATAATCCTGTACTGGGGACGGAGCTTTGAATTCCCAGCTCCTCTGTCGTGGGTTCCCCAGCCCTCCTTGGGCAGCTCCAGCTGCTTGTTGAAACTCAGCTGGGCTGCAGCAGCTGAGACTGAACTCCATTAAATCACACTCACCGTACGCCCTGCAGATGAGAACTTTTGTTGTCTTTGTTTTGCAGTTAGAGGAATGGAGAGACTTAAGGGCCCCTCTACAGATGGGCATGGAAGTATCCAACTAGCAAAGATGCCAATTCCTATGTTAGCATCAGCCTTGCTGTCACAGCTCACACGTTTCATGCAGACTGGTAACATGACAGCAGGAAAAAGAAGGGAATGAAGTCGCACCTTCCACTGAGAGAGTTAAATTCCCATTCCATGGCAGCGAGGTGGCCAATAGGCTCTGCATCGCTGCAGCCCAACCAGGGCTCTGGCTTCAACATCAGTAGGTGCCATTGGGAATAAGTGGTGGTTGCTGCAGTGAGAAGAGCAGGGGAAACGAGGCTGAGCTGCAGGAGAGCGGGTTGCGTTTTCCCCCCGTTTATGGGAACAACTTGTTTTGAGTGAAAGCCTCCTGACGGCTCCGGGTGTGCGGTTGGGTAATTGAGTTAGCACTTGTCTGTGCTCTGTGCTGTTTGATCTTCACGCCGACCATTTTGGGGGCACGAGGTGATGACAGTAACTTCCATCCACGTTAGTTTGTTTCTTAAGGCTGCCGTTGCTTTCTGGAAAGACTTCAGATTTCTGCTGTTGTTGCTAGCAAGGGTCCTTTATCGACCTGACCCTCCCCTTTGGGAAACCTTTTCAAATTGCACAAAGTAATGATCTGATTCAGTGGTGGAAATTTTCCTTTCGCTGAAAGGATTCCCCTCCATCAAAGAGGAAAACAAGTTGCAACCA
>PPHD01024004.1:0-12275 GCA_002909625.1 Bambusicola thoracicus
CTGCCGCCGCCGCCATCGCGCCCCGGCCCGCCAGGCCCCGCGCGTCACCACGGCAACCGCGAGGCGTGCTACGTCATCACGTCGGGGGGCGTGGCCGGCGCGCGCGTGGCGGGAAAGGGGCACGTGCGGCACGTGGGGGGCGCCGCATCTCCCACCCCAAGGAAGAGCCGGGACACGTCCGAAGTTAAAAAGTCACAATTTATTGCAAATAAACCAAGGGCGCGCGTCTGGCAACCGTCTCCTAGGCGGTTTCCGCCGTCCCTGCCCCTATCCGGTGCCTGCGAAGAGAAGCGAGGAGGAAATAGATTCGCAGCCCTCCTGCGGTGCGTGGGTGTACATGGCAGCCCACCGACACTGTCCCACAATCTCAACCAGAGCGGGGCGAGGAAAGGAACTCCCAGAACGAGTGCCTCATTTAAAAATAAAGTTCTATTTTTCACCTGCTTAAAAAGTCTAAAATTTAGAGTGCAAGGCTATAGTACAGAAACCTCCTGCTGGCCCTGGCCCTATGCAGGGATGGAGCAGCAGTCATGCAGTTTATGTTATCAGTAAAAAAGTTTTTGTTACAGTCTGGGAAGCCTGAAAACCATCAGAGGTGAGGCAGCCAACGCATAACACAAGCAAAGCTGAAATGAAGAGCGCCGGATGGATGCACGGATGGGGAGGTGGGAGGCGGGCAGGGAGAGACCAACGCAGCAAGAAAAAAAGAGAGAGCAAATATTCCACAGCTGTAGCGGTAATGCATCAAATGGAATTTTGTACCTCAGAATGAATGGCTCCTGAGCCACTAAGCACCTACGGTCACATAACCCTGCTGATTTGAATAGGGCCGTGTACCTGTTAGAGGGGGAAAAAAACTAGCCTCGTCTTTTGGTATTGCATCTCCTGTTCTCCTGCCTGTTGTTGCTTTTCAAGCGGCGTCACTTTACACGAAGAGCCAACGCTCCCGGTGCTCTGCAGGTTCTGTCCTGGAGTTTACAACTCCGCAGGACATCCGTACAGCAGTCACCCTGCCTGGGCTGCAACAGCAACTAAGTCCCGTTGTTTTCCCAGAGAGCGTGGAAATGGGATTTGTGTGTGCAAACCAGAACAACCACCACCCTAAGAAAGGGTGTGATCTGTTTTGCCTTAAAGCAAATAGAACTGCTGACTAAAGCTTCAGAAATTCTGAAAGAATTAAGGGGCACTCAGTGCAACATGTAGTACTGTTCCTCGGCCAAGCATCTCAGCAGTCTGTTCAGCACATTTGGCCACAGCTATATAGTCTGGTTTTTCTACAAACAAGGATTCATGGCAAAGCATTTTGTGGGGGCAAGGGAGAGGGAGGGAGGGAAAGAGGCAAAGAGGAGGTGGAGAGAGACAAAACCCCATTCTAGTATAGCTCAAAGCCTGGCAATTATGTAACAGAAGTGAGAGCTCTTTGGATTAGGAAACACCAAGTATCTGTTCTGCAGAGAGACTGGGCGTTATGCTAGTTACATTTAGACAACAAGAACACCGGCTTTTATCCTAGATGAGTACTTGGCACGTTAAAAATCTTCAAAGAACAGCTTAAACGTTAGTTCAACACACTGCAAACTGCTGGGTCTCAGCAAGCCCTCCCCTGAGCTATCCCTTGCCCTCTGTCCAGTGCACCGTGTCCCAAATTTGGACAAGCATTTAGGAGGAGAGAAAGGTACATTCGACCAATCTCTGGACTATATTCTGAGCAGGGCACAAAGATGCTGCTGCTGGGAGCAGAGGAGGGAATGAATTCAGGAGGCAACGGCTGGAGCAAGGACATATCTACCCCCATGGCTTCAGCCTAGATGGGAGCCAAAATAGCCCAGAGCAGAAGCATAAGGAGCCATGGCTGCAGAGACCTCATACGGGTGCTGCTTCTGCTCCTATCCCTGTTCCGCTGCCTGCAGCTCCTTGGCAGCACATTCCTGAGGATACATCCTACAGCAGGGAAGGGAGGGAGGAAAGAGCAGGCCTCTCAGTTAGAAAATTTCCACTGCGAGCGAGCATGGCCACAGGATTAGCTTTGATGGCAGCTCTTCTCTTAAACCAAGCATCTCTTGCTCAAATCCATCTGCCCAATTATACGTGCTGCAAAAACTTGGCTCACACATGTCAGGTACATGAAAAAGGCACCAACAGCAGTTAGCTTATTTGGACATGCAGGAATTTAGTACTTTTCCCCCTTCAGTTTAATCTTTGTCAAGTGAAATTGTATAAAAACAATAGAGTATACAGGGACACATCAAAGGTTACGCTTCCATGTACAGCATGGAAGAGGATCCCATGAGTCCCCCACGGAAGTGATCTCCTCAAATCAGGCACTCCAGCTTCACCTTCACTGGCTGCATACAGCGTGTTCCTGGTGCAGGTGACATACGTGCTCGTGAACTCTTAACACGTGGCCTGCTTCCTATAGCAAACAGGCAAGCATCAGCATTTAAGTAACCTTTTTCATGTTAACCCCTACTAAGATGAACTGGGTTTTCATATTTTTATTTTAGTGTATATTTTACATTAGAAAAAAGAATGTTAATAAAAAAGCTCCACATGCTCCTAACAATCAATTTTCTGATGAGTTCCCACCAGTATTGATACTAATATACAAATAAATTAATTTTGCAAGTTAATTTTCTGCCTGGCTTGGTGCAGGCCCTGCACAAGCAGTGCATCTGTATTCTAGTGCCTGTCCAACACGTGCCAGGGAGTGTGTTGTACATAATATTTGCTCCTCATAAAGTAGCGGAGTTCAGTTTCACATCAATTAATGGGATCAAATTTTCTCAACCATGTCACCCAGCAGGCACAAATATTCTTTACCAGATTGCATGGCACTGTTATGACATGGATTGTTTCCACTCCGAAAAAGCCCCAAGCCTTGATTAACATCTGTATGCTACAATTCCCTCATCACTCACTTTGGCAATACAACACCCTCCCCACAAAAACAAGCAAAGCAAAAAAAAATCTATATGGAAGACTAAAATTTATCAAATGCAGAATCTGAGCTGACTTAGTGATAACCTGCTCTCTCCCCTACAATTCCTCTGCTTGTTTTTGTTTGGGTAGCAAGATTTTGCACAGCTGATATTCAAGAAGAGATGTCACATGTAATCGGACTAAGTCACAGACACTGCTGGTACTGCCAGATCAGACACAGCAGCAGCCACTCTTAGCACCAGCCACTCTCCTCATGCAATGCCAATGCTACAATGTCCTGGTTAAAGGAGCATCAAGAAATCTACGTGAGTTATTTTGTAACCTCCTCCAGTGCCTAGGAGGATTTTTGGTTCAGAGGAAGGAAGGAGGAGAGGGAAAAGCCCATTAAATTTACAAGCAGATTAAGGAAAAACACTCCACTGCCAATTTATTTTTAAAAAGGGTTGTGTGTTATTCTAAGGTTTGTCTGTATAATTGTACAACCGTTGAAAATTACATAAATTGTATTGATCTAATACTATTAACAGCCATTCAGAGAAAAACTCCCTCCCCTTCTGAAACCACTGAGGGCAGGAGGGAAACGTCCCAGGAAATATGCCAATCTGAACTCTGGCCTCTAGCATGGCAGAAACAAACAGAAAGATAAGAGAACAAACTGGACTAAGATGTGATGTTTGCATGTGTCTGACTTGCAAGGGGAGGGGTGGCTCTGTCCTTGGCCGTGTTCTCCCAGAGGCAGTGCCTGCTTATCCCGGTGAAGCTGCCATCACTTCACTTGCTGCTCTCACCCCTGCACTTTGTCATTTTCTCCTGTTTTATGTGTCATGGAAGTCTTTCAGCAGGGTCCTCCGTCTCTGCTCTGCTATGTGCATCTGATTCTCTAAGTCCTGGTAAAACAGAAGGCAGAAATAGTGTGAGATCCCCAGGGATTAGTTAATTTTTTTCTCAGGGATTCAAATAATCTGAGAATCACCAACCTTCATACTTCAAATATGCTCTGAATCACAAGATTGCAGACCTCACTCCTTTTAACATGTTTTAACATGTTAACGTGCAGTTACCTGGCTCTTGCTTTATCTAAAAAGCTACACATTCAGGAACCTACACTTAACTAGAAGTTTATTATGGGCAGCTTCTCCACAGCTTTGACGGTTCTGTTTCCAGCCCTCCCTCCTCCTGCAATAAGCAGTGAGCACTTCACTTCCACAGCATCCACCAGCAAGAGGAAGAAAAGTGAGATTTTGGATCTAGTATTTCAGCACCCTCACTTAACTGCCTTAGCTCTCCCATAGAGGTGTTAAGCCTGATGTTAACAAAATCTGACCAGCAGGCTCAAGCAAGAGGAACGCTCACCCCTCTGTCATAGCTGTCTGCTCGCTCCACCTTCCACGAGAGATTTTCAATTTCAGCTTCCAGCTGGGCCTGCTGGTATTCAAACTGCAAACAGCAAAATTGGAGTTAGCATCAAGAAACTAACTTAGTGGAACAGCTTCGTTCAACCTGCTACATTTGAGAAGCAAACAAACATGTTCTGCTGACAGCAGCGCTGGAAGAGCAGGTTTGTGCCTCCTCCCTATCCATCTTTAGCTACACATGCTTTGCAGGAGGTTCCTGGTGTGAACATTCCCCAGTCTGCATTACTCAAAGTTAATCATATCGGTTCAGAAACACTCAAAGTGACAAATATCTGCTAACTCAGCTCACTTTGCCAATAAGCAGGTCAGGAAATGCTCTTGTGAGGTGCATTCTGAAGGCAGAACTGAGGGACTCCTAACCACTGCTGGGAGCAGTAACTTATTCCACCAGCACAGTCAGATAGAAAAGAAAATGTGGCCAAAGCCTGAGAGAATACACATGCTATGGGAAGAGATTGGAGAACAGGTTTGACTTGACTACTGAGTCAAAGAATCAACATATTCAATGAATTCAGGACTATTTTTGGACATATCCAGCCCCTAGAAAGTTCCAGCTTGCAAGGAATTCGCAGTAGGAATCAAAGGCAAAGCTTCACACCGATTCCAGGCTGGAAAAACTATGCTCCAGCAGCAATTTGTGGGGAATGCAGTCCACAGCACTGTGATAGTCCCACCAAGGAACAAACTCACATTTTCCAGCTTCAAAACTTTTTGGATAAAATGCTTATTAGTTAAATTGCAGTGTTGCCAAAGGAAAGTAACGACTGAGCAGCAGATCAATTTCAAGCATAGAGGAAAGGTGCAAAGGCACACAATCTTGTCCCGTCTTTACCTCAAACTCAATACTCGTATTTCAGACACACAAGCTCTGGAATTGAATAGGGATGCTTGACTATTCATTCAGCCTAGCATGCTGCCAGCTAAACATCCCCAGACAAACTGTAAGTGAAAAAAGAGCAAAACATATTACCAGTTTCTTTCTGGGACCAGACTCCATGTAGTAGGCATATGGATATGTGTACTGCAGAGTGTAACGACACTGGTGGGGTTCAAGGAGAAGAGAGAGAAAACAAGAAGAGTCTCAGACTTTGAAGTCAGCGCAGTCAGTTGCACAACCACTACAAGAAGCTACATTCTGACAAGGATGACTAGACACTTCATGGTGCAGCTTCCCTCATCATCCTTGGAAGAATTTGAACAGTTATACTTTAACTTCTCAGAGGTCACAGAGGACCCTTCATAGAGGATTTTTGCCTAGTTCATGGTGTAGACTAGAGGTACAGTTTCACATACCCATAATCCCCAAGTTCCCTTCCTCTCACTAGGTGGTGTGAAATTAGCATTCTTGTGCACAGATTCACTTCTCTGTGCTAAACAAGCCACAGCCACCCACCTTTGCGAGTAGTTTTGCAGCATTTTGTAGGTATTGCCAGTCTATCCACGTTCCCAAGTTGTTCATAACTCTTTCCTGAATTTTCTCCTGGATTCGTTGGTATGTCTGTGCCTCCAGCTGCAAACTTTTATTGTGATTCTCCCACTGCAAAGGGTGGGGAGAAGAAAAAAGAAAAAAATGGTATGAGACCAGAATACTTTTGCTGTAAAAGCACAAGCTCTAGCAAGCGGAAACTGAAGTGGGACAGGAGTCCAGCAAGGCAAGACATGCTGTGGGAAGGAACAGCAAGGCAGCAGCTCCAATAGCAAGGAGTGGAAGCTGTATACAAGAGACTGACAGCAGGAAAGAGCAAGAAGCAAACCCAGCTCCTCAGAGTGGGAATGCCCTCTGTTCGCACAAAGACTTTGTGTACAGCAAGATAGATAGTAATGGCAATTCCTCCACTTAAACAATTCCTCTACTTAAACAATTTCTATAGAAAGGGCAAGAGTTGAAATTAACACTTAATGCGGGTTCAGTTCACTCCAACATCCACATGCACATTGTAAACACAGCCATGTCCCAAAGCCTGTTTGGTCTAGCGAGCCAAGAATGAACACGTTTATTTTATCACAGGAGTTGGCTCATAGTATGAAGAAGAATAAATTCATTTTAATGGGGAAACAAATGCACTGAAAGGCAGCAGCACTGTACTTCTATCACATTCTTCTCTAGAGATGCTGTTCTAGAAATACACTGTATGTCCAGGTGCTTTGAAACAGCTGCGTGCATAGACATTATGCAATCACATTTTCTAACAGTTGCACCCAGTGCTCTAGGTCCTTTAGGAAAACTTTGCTACAGTCAATGGAATTTGAACATAACAGATTATTTTTTGTCACTATGAAGATACAGTGCAAGTAACAAAAGTTCTGCAGTACTGAAAGGAAATGATTGGAGTAATATTTATCTACTGCAGCAGCAGCCTGGAGGAAAACAGTATAGTGGCACACAGGTAATACCAATTTTCTCTAGCACAAGGAAACACAGGAGCAAGTATGATTTGCTTTGGGGATGACATTACTGGTTTGAACAGGACCCACAGGACAGGACTTAGAGTAAGAAAGAACAGGGCCTGAAAATTCAGCACAGATTCTCTTTGGGCAGTTTCTTGCATGGAGATTGCTGGCAATGACCTTTGCACCAGGCAGGGAGCATTAAAAAGCTACAGCAGCTCTGGCCAAAGAGATGTCTCCTACCCTCTCAAAATAGAACAAGTACTTCTTAAGGGCCTCCCTGGCCTGTGCTTGCTGACTCTGGTTTACAATATCAGGATTCTCTTTGTACCGACTGCATTCGTAGTACTCGCTGCCGTGAGTCTTCCAGTCTCCCAGACACATCCAGCAGAAGTCTGCAGAAAACAGTGAAAATCCACTATCATGCACAGAAAAAAAAAAAAACCAACAAAAAACCCACAACTCTGAGAAAGAAAAGTTTCAGGAGACATGGCTCATCTGTTTTCATTATTTCTGCTAAGCCAAGAAACATACATTTTGTATCATCTTGCAAAATAGAACACGACAGTGAGCCAAAAATACCAGCCTGTCTGGAAGATTTTCATTGTACAGCCTCCTGTGCAAGTACAGAAAGTAAACCTTGAAGTGCTGTATTCTGTACATCAAGACCAATGCACAGAACTTGTGCTCTGCACAGGCTGTCACTCCAGGTTAAAGAAGAGGCAGGCTGTTGTCTTATTTGGGAACTGCATCCACTCCACTGCTGGCATACGGCACCATGAGAATCTCTGGTTGAATAAAATATGAACAGTCAAATCCAAGAGTGAATTAATTCATTTAAATAAAATCTGCCTTCAGCTCTCTCCAAGAGAAAACTACCTGGATGACTTCAGATATCAGTGCTCAGTGACACTTCAAGTTAGGAGCCACTGAACTGGGAAGAAAGTGGAGGAAAGAGAACAACAGCAAAACCCACATAACAGTTTCCTGATTTCAGAGCGAGGCTGTGAGTGTTTGCTGGAAAGGAAAAAAGACGCAGATTAAGTTGCTAAAATAATAATCACTTTTGTGTCACTCATTTTAAGGGACTGAAATTGGCATTTCCAGAGTTCACCAGCCTTCTTGAATGCTAGTCACCATGGTACCTTGGCACTTGCTTGCTCACTCTTGTCACAGAGCTCCATCAAATCACATCCAGTGCTGCTGAGGACCCCAAAGCAAAGGAAATGAGAGAGGACAGCAATCTTTAATCATCATCCAAATAAGGCTCTGATAATATCATATTTCCTAGCAGCACACTTAATACAGAGGGCCTGAAGAAAAACTACTTTGCTCCAAGGCAACAGGAATTATTCCTGCTATGAAAAGATCTACAAAAGAACAGGCTGTTGTTTTAGAGGAGCACACAATGGTCCAAAGACATTCTGGCTGTTCATTGCACAAGGGTGGACTAAGAAGTCCAATAGAGAATGTTATGCAGAACAATTCATGGCTCCTGCAGTTTCATCTGGGTTGGGTTTCATTATTTCCATCAGTGACCAGAAGGACCTAGGCTGATCTGAGGAGATAGCTTAGAACTGCCAGTATCTTCAACTGATAATCAGTAGATTTACAGGAAAAGCATTTAATATTCTCCTCTGGGATGTTTTCCACTCTTTGTATTACGGCAGAGACGGAGACTTTCCTATACAATGGATGTCAGGGAGAAGTTGTTAAACTAGCACTGAATCAGAACCTAATCAAAATCACAGCCAGTGGGGGGGGGAAGGCTATCACAGGACTGTAATTTAAATACCCTGTCCACATTTTATGAGGGGAAAAACATTGCAGTGTTCACAATTCATCTTCATAACACACAAAAAGAGAACATCTCTAAAACACACTGCTGAGAAAACTGTTTCCAAATTCTACTTACCATGCTTGCATTTGGAGCATTGCTGAAAGAGAAGACAGGAGGCACTGGTTAATGGAAAGTGGAAAAAAAAATCTGCTTAGAACAAGGAAGGTCTGATGTGTTCAGGGAACTGCTCACCATGTGATTGCAGCCTCCATTCTTTTCAATACAGATATTGCACTTCGGACACTGGGGAAACAGAAGCATTTGTTAGACTCAACTCTGTCTCCAGCAGACCTTCTGAGAATGACAATGTTTGCATGACAATTCTACCTGTGTTCTTTATTTTATTTTTATATGCATGTACGAAAATATTTAGAGAGGAGGCAGAAAGCCAGGGATGTTACACAGCAGCATCAGACTGCTTGCTCAAGAAAACAAGTTTGCTGCTGTTGCACCTTGTAAAACTAAAAATCTCACCGAGTTACCAATTAGCAGTTGATCAGGCACAGAGACAGAAATGAGTTCACATATGACAGTACCTTCCACAGCTACTTAAACTACAAGATAACCAGCTCTGTATCCTGCCACTATCAGATGACAACTAGCAGAGGAGAATCTGTAGGACCACAATGAGAGCTGCACACTTATTTGCTCCAGCAGTGGTCCTCTGATGCTCTCGAATGTTCAGAACACTGTTTTGGTTGCACAAGTACAAAGAAAGAAGTGAGTTTTGTTGCTTCTTATAAATTTCAACGACAGGTAAGGTGCATGCTGAATATAAAAGAGCTTTATATTTACAAAGATGCATAGCAGAAAAACTGCCATCACATGCTGACACCCCTCTAAAGAAATAATGGTACTTAGGATCTCCAGTGTAAGTACACACTTTCCTAGCACAACTGCAGCTGGTGCCTAATTAGGACTGTCTCTATTACTATTGCTTATAGTAAAAACAAATGACAGTTGACTAAGAACTGTTTTGAAGTTGGAACACAAAATCCTCCAAAAGACATAAAAAACCCCAGTCTGCAAACAGCTGATCTAGAAGAAATACATCTGTGACCTTTAAAGATATTTCAACAGACAGAATATACAATATGTAATAGTTTCTTTTTCTCGGGTTGAAACCTACCAGAAATACTTCAACATACAATATATTGATTTCATCCACCCTCTTTTGTTGTTACTGCCGAATCAGGACCTTATCTCCCTCACCTCCCTCCACACAGATGCTAAGACTTGAACACCACTAGAGTTCACTAACTGCACTTACTGCGCCCTCTCCTTCCATTTGAAATACACCTTTGCTGTGTATTTCCAAGCAGCCACAATTCTGCCTTTTGCCCGTGGGAGGGCAGCACAGCTGGCTTCCAAAGACATTCACGCACGACCTGAAATAAGGACCAAACCCACCATCCTGTCCTTACTGCAGGAGGGCAGCCGGACCATCTGCATTCACAGTGCGTTCAGTTGTGTTGTAACAGTCCCCAGAGAGCTGTGAGAATTTACAGCCTGTGAAAATGCTATGTATATCAAGAATTGTATCCTGCTTCCCAGGTAGGACTAGAGGACGTGAAAAGACATGCCGGTACTTGTCCTTACATCTTTAGTGTGAGCACTGATGTAGTTGGCTGTTTCAGAGTCATCTGCACATTTGGTGAGCCATTTCCGGATGGTAGCACAGTCTGTGGGTGCGTGGTACATCTGCCGACACTTAAAGCTTCACAGGAAAGAAAAAAAAAAGACATGATATATCCATTTCCACAGAAATTACTCAAGAATTGAGGTATTCCTGATGACGAAAATCTAGGAGGCAGCGTGAGGGTAAGGGATGCCAATGTATTCATGTATTAGCAGAATGCAAAAATGAAGGCTGAGCACTGCACAGTGAAAGCTCCAGTAAACCACCACTCACGTGCAGAAACCAACATCAGGATGAATGAAGAGACCTTCTCTGACATAAATGCGACCAAGGACACTTGAAAGCCAACAAGGAACATTAGTGTTCCTATTTAGACAAAATTTCTTCTCACACTAGCCTCAAAATACACCAGACACTCTGGCAATCAAATACTTGTAAAAAGCCTAAAACCACCAGACCGGCATACAACTTAAAGGTCTCTACATCCACTACCAGAATCTCTACCACTCACTCTGGCTTTACCCAAATTTGTAACCCAGCCAACAAAGGACAAAAGAAGATTTTTAACTCCTTCGTTACTCAAGACCGATGTTCCCTGACTGTCATAACACTCAACTCCCAAGGAGTTTTGGGAGCAAGGGGAAGGCTGACCACCTGCAGAAGTCAGACACTACGTGTCCAGTTACTCAAGTTAACTCAAGTTACAAACAACTTTAGCAAAGCATTTGAGATGCTTTCACACACTGAACCTGTTGGCAAGCAAACGGAGTAGCTCTGAGGACAGCAATTTCCCCGTGATCTTTAACCTTTTCTGTTTCTTACCAGAAGACCTCATTGCAACGATTGCACTGCACTCGCCGGGCTTTTGGCTCCTGTACCTGTATGACCATAGGGCAATCTGCACCAGGACACAGCTGCAGCTGGTAATGGCTCTGTGAACACACCAAGGTGGTAAAATCAGCAAAGGGTGCAGAAGAGCATTATCTGTTGAAGTCTAACTACTCCTATCCATAAAAACATACAAGACAGTGTTTTCTTACTGGAAAAGATACTGAAAACTGCTACCAGATCTTGGCTAACAGAGAAGCCAAACCTTTCGCACATTAGGAAAGGCAGTGTTAGCTACTTACAGCTTATCACAACAGGGAGTTCTAACGGAGGACTACAGACCAAGTAAGCACAGCAACACATGTAGCTGTGAGCCCACGAAGACACTGAACACTTTTACTCTACTTGAGCCCTTCCCCCGTGTTTATTCTATAACCTAGAATGTACTCAGCTGCTTTTCTGTGGTGGCTGTTTCCTTCTACATATTGAAGAGAAGTGACACCATTCTTTCATACTGTTCCCCTATTTCTTTTAGCTCTCGGAATACTTTCTGCAAATTCAATCTTATATGTCTGCCTTAATTTCAATAAATCTCAAATGAAATGTTATTAAGCAAATCAATCCAACTGGGCTTCACTGCGGTGAGAGACTTATTTGTGAGAACCTAAAATATCTATGTAAGAGCAAGGAGGACATCAAAACTCAGATTGAAGTTTGGGATTCTTAGCTGAAACACTCTGAGAATTCTACTTCAGGAAAAGAGTTAAGCACCAGCCAACAAGTTCCTGGGTGACCTTACAGAAGAATTTACTTTGGCAACCTGCTAGAGCATTTCGTCAGTGAGGCTGCCCTACAGGAGCAGCCACATCATGCTTATGAAGGACGATTTTATTGTAGTCACTGCATCTCTAATCAGAGATGCAAGACAATTCATACAAGATTTATGCAAGTCATTGGTGAATTGATCCAGGGTATTTTAAATCTGAATAAGACAGTACCTCCACATAGTCCCTGAAGAGGTAGCGCCTGTATTTGTCTTTCAGCTCTTCACTAGGCAGCAATGGAAAAACAAAGTCTTCGGGTGTCCGAAGTAGGCAGTCCTGAGCCATGCAGGAGACCCCTGAGAAAAGAAGGCAACGTTTCAGCACAGCGCCATGTGCGTTAAGTAGCAGACACAGAGATAGCATTCAACACAGTTTCCTAGGTGCCATCTGTTGTTGTAGCA